>WJSH01008087.1:0-12138 GCA_009757365.2 Lepidium campestre | reverse complement strand
CTAAAATCTCAACTAATATACGATTTGGCTTGTTATCTTAACTATACAAAAGTTAATTTTTAAATATTTATCTTCTAGATTTTTATAGATATTTTGGATATAGTATAAAATATTATCAAATCTACTTACTATCCTATTTTGGTGGTGATTTTAACCATATATAAATTAATTTTTTAATACTTATCGTCGACATATATTCTTTTGAAAATATTTTTTTACTGAGAAAGTTTATTGGAGACACAATTTCAATAAATTTATAAATCTGTGTAAGATTTGAAATTATATTATAATATTTTGTAAATCCAACTCAAAATAACAAGTGTTGAGTAAGAATTTTAAGTATTTGTATTTTAAAGGGAAATCAACTCTCAAATCCACATAAATCCATTAAAAACAAATCCACACTCAAATCCGTAACTTTGAATAATGAGTGATTTTAAATAGAATTTACAAATAATATAACTAATAACACATGATTTTGATTACGATTTTAAAATCAATAATTGAATAAAAAATGATTTTATATGGATTTTTAAATCTATTAAAATCATAATTAAAATCATACCCTCTAATAAACTCTCCTTGCTATGTGATTTGGTATTTATCATCAAATTTTATAAATGAGAATCTTATTAACTAACTATATTTTCGTTTAGTTAAAATATTTTTATTTATAAACAAATATTCATTTTTCTATATCTTTTACTCGAATATAAACTAAATATATTGGTTTAAATTCTTAAATATTCTTTTAAATTCAAACCTTATGATATAATTAAATTGTGTATGAAAAAGTAAATTTTCTATTATCTATCTTTTCAACAAACTATATCATATCTACTATTAAATATTTTATTTACATTTTCCTTTTCTAAACCCTAGTAGTGGACATAATTTACTAACCTAAATATGATGATCCCCTTGAATCTAAACAAAGAAACAATGATTAACTACTATCTAGAAATAAAGATATTTATTTAAACATTAATTACTCCACATATATATATATATATATATATATCAATATTATCATATAAAAATAAATATTGATTTACAAAACTTACCCAAAATTTTTATTCAATAGACATAATTTGGTAAAACCTAATTACATAATATATTGAATCTTACTTATTTTTTTAGGATCAATGATAAGATGACACTTTATTTTGCAGTTTTTTGAGAATCAAATATTCCATAAGATACAAGATATTTATATCTATACATATTAATAAAATAATAAAATGTCCCAAAAGTTAACAAACCTATTAAATCAAAGATCAAACCAATATTTGTTTCCTTAAAAATAGATGTCGTTCATTAATATATTGTAACATTTTATTTAGGTACCGCCAAAATTTTATACTTTCTTTAACTAATTTGATTCTAAATTTTTATATATAGAAAGATAGACACATAGACAAAGGCAGAGAGAGACAAAGACGAAGGCATAGATGAAGATGGAGAACTCACTAACACAAGATGGTATCATCACATTATTATCTAATTTATCATCTGTTCGACTTGTGATCGTACAAGTTATCGACCTAACTCTTGGTAAAATTTGATATTTTACTTTGTGTTTGATTTGTATATATTTTAGTGCTTTTCTGAACTTTTAGTTTTTTTTTTATGTTTTAGGTTTAGTGTCAATGATGGGAAGATTAACCTTAGATGAATGTTACTGGTAACTGTAACAACTGATATAATCTTTGGGAAGATCCAAAATCTAGGTTTCATTCATCTTTTTGACTACGTCGTCAACAAGATGCCACTAAAGTCATACAAATAAAAGGAAAGGTAATTATATATTTAGAATATCTTATGTTCCTTTGATGTTCAATTATATCTTTAGTATTAACTAATCTCTTTCTCTATCTTCCTGCTTTAGATACTTCCTTGTAACAAAGTGTGCGCACTTGACTCAAAAATTAAGATTGAGTCTACAGGCTTCACATGTATAATATTGAAATCAAAGCATGATTTTGTTTCCAAATCAATTTTATAGATGATCAATGAGCAGATGTGAAAGTAAACAAAAATTCATTGGTTCATATTCTTTGTCAAGTTGTTATGATTTTTTTTAACAATCATCTGTAGTTTATGTAATGTTGATCATGTTGCAAGAATGGCTATGACTAGGAAGGTTCATCCGCTTGGGTCCTTGAATNNNNTTGGAAAACTAAAGTTCGTGTCACATGCGCATATATAGAATTTGAGAAATTACGATAACGCTAGATAAAAATGATGTGTGTTTAATGTTGAACTAACTGAAGAGGAAATAAGATTGCTCTACTGAATACTATGGTTTCTGATTATTATCTTCAACTGTATGTGGTTATTGATTTTTCTTTGTTTATGCAAATCAAGGAGACACAAATTTAAACAACAATGTTTAATACAACTGCAAAAACGTTTTGTGACAGATTGCAGATGGGAAGAGTTTACTATATATTTACATTGGAATAACATTAAACCTAAATGAATGCGGTTCAAAAAATTAATATACAAAGTTATAATGCATCAATCAACTTAAAACATTTAAACAATTACAATGTTATTCCAATGTGTTTTGATCCTGTGGTACGGTCTAAACAATTTAAAATATTCTTACTTACCACACTAAAACAATTTATGTTTTAAAACTTTAAACTAGTAACGGTCATTATAATAGTCAAATCCTAGAGTTATAACCATTATATTTAATCTAAAACTTTAAACTAGTAACGGTCATTATATATTTTATATTTAAAATAAATAAATAAAATTACTCATTTACAATAAGTAGAATGTAACTTCAAACATTTCACCTTTTAAAGAAAGAAATATGGAACTGAAACAATATAAAAAAATAATTAATATATAAAACTTTTATTTTCTGTTACTAAATTTAATTTTTGTTTACATCTTTATAAAATTATGATGTTTTTGTTTAAAATAATTTATATAATTTATAAATTTAAAAAAAAAATGGTCTATTGTGAGTGTCCAAATCTAGTATATTTCCTATATAATAAAACAATAGTATTGGAACTAAACAATCTTTAGTACCACACTATATTACTTTACTTGCCATAGCTTTACTATAAGGATATTATGGTAAAACAAATAATCACATAATATTAATTACCTGAAAAACTAATTATGTTAACCATATAATTGAATATCTTCATTACTTCCCTAAAAAAATTCATATACTTCTGAGCATATACCCCAATATTCTAATAGTAGTTTGAAATTTGCAACAAAATATTATTTATTCTATTATTATTTATTATGATTTGTGTTAACTAATCACAAACATATATCTTTTGAGTCTTCGGAATATTTAGTTTATCATATAGAATATTCTAATTACTATAATTCTTATAGTTAAATCTATATAAATCGAATAAATACATAACTTCTCTTAATCCACTAACATTCAAAATAAATTTAAATTAACATTTTGAAAATAATATCCCACGGTCCTTGTCGCGACATGAGCTCTCCTCGAGAGTGTATACTCCGGAACCCTAGCTCCAGCTGCGCCTCCGCCGATAATCTCCTCCTCTCGCCGCCTCTTCCTCATGATTCTCCCTTCCCCTCTTTCATCTCCCTCGACCCTGCTCAACCTTTCTCTCTCTCCTATTTCATTTTCCCTCCTCTCCATTCCTCTTCCGCCAAACCAAACCCATCTTCGCCGTCGGTCGTCTCTTCCTCCCCCTCTCCGCCTCCACCTCTCCTCCTCTCAGCCTCAGACCCGTTACAAATCCCTTCCCCAAACCCTGACCTCGCTCCAAACCCTAAGCGTGCTCCGCCGCTTTCAATTCCTTTTCTTGTTGCTTGGGTTAATCGGGTTAAGCCTGTATCTAATCCTCTAAAAATCTCAAATGTGGTTTTTGAAAGAGGAGCAAAGTTCCACGCAAATTGTCTGGTTGGTTTATTCTTTGGAAACCCACCACCGATTGGAAAAATTAGAGCTGTTCTTGGTTATCTTTCGGGAAAAGGGAAACGAATATCAGTTAATCATCTTGAGAAGAATGCTTTCCTCATTCAAATCCCATATATCAGAATCAGAGCTCATGTTCTCAACCAGTCTCTTTGGTATGTTGGAAAATCAATATTCTTCATCTCTGAATAGAAGCCAAACTTCACTCCCAACCCGCCTTCTCGCAATTTGCTCCTATTTGGGCAAAAATCACAAACATCACATTTTACTTGCTTACTCCTGAAGGTCTAAGTCACATTGTCTCTTTGATTGAGCATCCAATAGAGGCGAAACTTTTCACCTTGATATCCAGTGCAGATGTTAAACTCCTAGCAGACCTTTCAAAGCCTCTTCCAGAATTGATTGAACTGGAACGTGAAGATGGCATAGTGCTTCCAGTCATAGTCTCCTACCCATGGCTGCCATCATCTTGTCCGTTTTTTCATGAACTCGGCCACTCTGGTCCTCACTGTACAACTACAAAGCTCTAATGGGTTTCAAAACCAATCCAGATACCTCCACTTGTGGTATCTTCTTCTCCTGAACCTCCTCGCTCGTTACCTCTCCTTCCCTTAAATCTCCTAAACACTTCACCATCTCTTCAACTTTCCCCATCCAACTCTCCACCCACCTCTCCCAAAAATCGAACCACCCTCCACTCAGAAAACCCCCGTTAATTTTCCATATCGTCCCAAAAGATCTTCTTCTCCACCAAACAACCCTCCCACTAAATCACAAAAGCACCTTGCCCCTTCTATTAGCTCTCATCACCAAACTCCAAAAAAGACTTCTTCAAACCCCACTTCTTCACCCTCTGATTCTGAAACCTCTTCTCTTCAGTCCTCATCTAGCCCGACAGCTAGGCTGACAGTGAGTGATTCATTATTAATGTTTGTTGATGACTTCAAACAGGATCAATAAACTCCATCTCTCGGTAAAAGGCTCATCGTAAAGAACAGAGAGCCTCTATTCTCGCTGCAACGCAAGGACCAAACTCCCATTAATCTCATCCATTTTTCTTCCCGTTCCCCATGAATATTTTTTTTTGGAATATGAGGGGAATGAATGACTCCAATAAACATCGAACAATTTCTTCTTGGTTGGCTAATCACACCGTCACGTTTGGTGCCTTCCTAGAAACACGAATTCAAGAATCTAATCAAGATCGAGTCTTCACTCAGGTCTGCCTAGGCCGAACATGTATAAATAACTACTCTTCTGCCTCTCTTGGTCGGATTTGGTTCATTCACGATTCAGACATCATATCTACTGTTATGGAAACCTCAACGCAAACGAATACTGTTTCCATTTCATTACCAGATGAGACTCCTTTTGTGTGCACTTATGTCTACGCCTCCAAGTTCCAAAATGATAGAGAAGCTCTCTGGTTATATCTAAAGGAAATTCAGGCAACACATAATTCACTCATACCCCTTAGATGATTATGGGTCACTTCAATGAAATTACTGCCCCTTGGGAATCCTCTAATCCCAACATTACCCAGTCTTCCTGGCTATGCAAGCATTTGGAGATTGTCTTAGAGAGTTGGCTGTTTTGGATCTACCTTTCCAAGGTCCATCTATGACCTGGTCAAACCACCAAGATCTTAATCCTAGTGCAAAAAAGCTGGATAGGTGTTTGATAAATGAAACGTGGCTGCTCTCCCCTTCCCTCTAAGCTGTGCTCAGTTTGATCCACCAGAAACCTCCGACCACACTCCTTGTCTTATCTGTCAAAAACCCCCAAACTTTTTTAATTCTTTACATTCCTTACAAAGCACCCAAACTTTATGGAGACTGTTAGGCATGCGTGGTTGCTAAGTGGTTCCGAAGTCTGCTCTCTCGTCTCTCTTGGGTTCAAACTCAAGAGTCTAATGAGGCCTTTCAAATCCTTGCTAAATCCAACTATAGTGAGATAGAAAAGAAAGCATTAGAAGCTAACAATTTGTTGAAATCCATGCAGGTAAAAGCTCTTACCCATCCATCTTCAGAGAATTTCCAGCTTGAAAAGGAGGGCATGAATCGTTGGAGTCATCTCTGAGAGATCGAAGACAGTTTTCTTAAACAGAAATCCCGAGTAAAATGGCTTGTTGAGGGACCAGAACTCAGCTTTCTTCCACCGAACTATGCTGGCCCGTAATGGTGCTAATCACCTGAGGTACATTACCAAAGCTGATGGTACCCGAGTCCAGTCTCTCCAAGAAATCCATTATGAGGCATAAAATTACTTCACCAACATCTTTGGTATTAGTCCAGGCCCAACGCCGGCTTCCTTAATCTCAACTCTCCTATCGGTATCCTCCTTTTCAATATATGATGCCCAATCTCGGTTTCTCCAAAAAGTTCCTTCTATTGATGATATCCGTAAGGCTCTCTTCACCATGCTCATCAACAAAACTCTAGGTCCAGATGATTTTCCCTGTGAGTTTTTCAAAGCTTCTTATGATATTCTTGGGGTTGAATTTTCAGTTGCAGTTTTAAACTTCTTCTCATCCTCCTTCGTCCCAGCCTCGTCTAACTCCACCATGCTAGTTCTCATCCCAAAGAAGGCAGAGGTTGACGAATTCAGTGACTTTAGGCCTATCTCTTGTTGCAATGCCACCTATAAAGTCATCTCGAGGCTTCTTGTTGATAGACTAAAGCCAAATCTTCCTCACTTCATTAACCCGAATCAGACAGCTTTTGTAAAAGATAGGCTCATCACTGGGAATGTCTTACTAGCTGCGGAGGTTCTTCATGGCTATCAAAGAGTGTCTAGGCAGCGTAATATCACCTTAAAAGTCGACATAAGGAAAGCGTTTGACTTAGTGCGATGAGATTTCATCCTCCAAACTCTTGCTTCCCTAGGCTTACCACATATCTTCATCAACTGGTGTAAAGCGTGAATCTGCTCTCCTTCCTTCTCGGTAAAAATAAATGGTTCAATAGCTGGAAGGTCTAACGGTAAAAGAGGTTTGCGTCAAGGAGACCCTCTCTCCCCTATTCTCTTTGTGATATGTATGAATGTTCTGTCTGGAATGCTTGATCTTGCTGCAGCTAAAAACAAATTTGATTACCATGAAAAATGTGGAGACATCAAGCTAACTCATCTATGTTTTGCAGATGATCTTCTCAATTTCTTGGATGGTTCGCTCTCTTCTGTCGATGGAGTTCTGCAGGTCTTAAAAGAGTTTGAAGAGATCTCGGGTCTAGCTGTAAATTTGTTCAAGACTTCCATGTGCACTTCGGGTTTCTCAGATCAGAAAGCTGCAAATCTTGCCTCTAATCTTGGCATTGGTTATCCATGCTCCCAATCAGATATCTTGGTCTTCCTTTATCTTCCAAGAAAATATCTGCAGCCGCTTGCGAGCCACTTATATCCAGAATCAAGCAGAAACTATATTGTCGTTGTTGCTTCCGATGGAGGATTACACATGTGGTTAGCCTAACTGCGAGAGATCCACAATATATGTACCTAATAAAGTAAGAATTTAAAGTGCTTGACATTGACAATATTATGGGAAAAAGGAAGGGAAAAAAAATTGCACGCGACTCTACATGTTTGTGGCAGATTTAAGAGTTTGAATTTTGATTGAAATAGTTTTGCGAATTCTCTCATTAATGTCTTTTGCTAATTTTGTCTTTTGTTATTCTTATCAAACACATAGAATGGAAATGTTGAAGAATGAATTGAAAGGCTTTAGAAATTCCCTATATTTAAAAAAAGTGGATTCGAGTCATTTAATTAAAATTTTGACCAGATAATATTATTAAAAATGGAAAATTAAGATGATGCCTCAATTTTCCATCGAGTGAATACAAATATTTGGGAATAAAGGTTTCGCTAAAAATTGCTGATGTGGCAGCTTGAGAAAGAAGGTTGAAATGATGATGTGGATGACCTAAGATGCTAATGGAAAATTAAGATGATGCCTCAGTTTTTATCGAGTGAATACATATATTTGGGAATAAAGGTTTTGCTAAAAATTGTTGATGTCGCAGCTTAAGAAAGGATGTTGAAATGATGATGTGGATGGCCTAAGATCCCACAAATAGGATGTTTTATTAGTATAGATTTCCTATGTTTTTCTTGTTTTTGGTTGCTTCTAACATGCACCCAGAAATTCTTGCGTCTCAGCGGTCGATGTTTATTTCAAATGAAATACCGGTTGACTTGCCGATTAACTGATAATATTTACTAAAGATACAATCTTAGTTTGATCGGGAAGCTCTTGAATTCGGAACAACAGGCCATGACCAAGATTGCAGTTTCCTCTGGTGAATCAAAAGGCGGCACATCAACTCAAGATTTTAGGGTTTCTGAAGACCATGGACTTGGTAATTGGGCCAGTTTGTGTATTGGGCCGACTTTTTATCATGCTATGTCTAGGGGCTTTGTGCTTTTGTTAACATCCTAGGCTTTAGTTCATGTCGGCTATTATATGTTTTCGGATTGTAATGGGCTTTATGCCAAGTTTACTTTAATATAAATATATTGCGACAAAAACAAATTATACTATATGTTGTTGTCAACTCTAAACGTATTTTCTATTTTTAAAATAAATATTCATGGAAATGTTATACATATAAATATATTGTTATCTTTCACCGGAAATTAACATTTGCTTTTGTAAAATATAACGTGAACAAAAATACTTCATTAATGACATTTTGATCATCACAAAAAAATTACTCGCTTAATAATCGGATAATCCAATTTTTAACTCGGATCCGATCCAATTAATGTATTTACCATAAATGGTAATCTACAAAAAAATTTTAAAATAGTTCTAACAACCAATCCTATTTTTTTTGTTAACAATTAAATCGACAAGGTCCAATCCATAACCCAAAACATACTCCCTAAAATCTCTTTTTTCTTCCACTTGTAGCTGGGAATGATCAAACCCCAATGCCATAAAATTTGTAAAGAAAACGTTACCACTAACCTATTTGTCCTCGACCATCATATTCAACAATACAATATAATTTTTTGGAATTAAGTAATAATTTTATTCGACATAAAACATATTATAAAGTAGTTTATAACATAAAATCTAGGTAAAAAATATTTAGATATAATAATACTTTGGTTGAATATATAATAGTTATGTTTTTATGGTAAGTATCATTCATCCTTTTGATTTTCTAATTAAAATACATAAAATCTAACTAATATACGATTTGGCTTGTTATCTTATTAACTATACAAAAGTTAATTTTTAAATATTTATCTTCTAGATTTTTATAGATATTTTGGATATAGTATAAAATATTATGGTGGTGATTTTAACCATATATAAATTAGTTTTCTAATACTTAAATCATATTATAGTATTTTGTAAATCCAACTCAAAATAACAAATCTTGAGTAAGAATTTCAAGTATTTGTATTTTAAAGGGAAATCAACTCTCAAATTCATATAAATCCATCTAATAACAAATCCACACTCAAATTCGTAACTTTGAATAATGAATGATTTTAATTCAAATTTACAAATGATGAAACCAATAAGGGGTGATTTTAAATAGAATTTACAAATAATATAACCAATAACACATGATTTTGATTACGATTTTAAAATCAATAATTGAATAACAAATAATTTTATATGGATTTCTAAATCCATTAAAATCATACCTCTAATAAACTCTCCTTACTATGCGATTTGGTATTTATCATCAAATTTTATAAATGAGAATCTTATTAACTAACTATATTTACATTTTAGTTAAAATATATAAACAAATATTCATTTTTCAATATCTTTTACTATAATATAAACTAAATATTTAGTTTAGATTCTTAAATATTCTTTTAAATTCAAACCTCATTATATAATTAAATTGTGCATGAAAAAGTAAATTTTATATTATCTATCTTTTCAACAAACTATATCATATCTACTATTAAATATTTTATTTACATTTTCCTTTTCTAAACCCTAGTAGTGGACATAATTTACTAACTAAATATGATGATCCCCTTGAATCTAAACAAAGAAACAATGATTAACTACTATCTAAAAATAGAGATATTTATTTAAACATTAATTACTCCACATATATATATATATATATATCAATATTATCATACAAAAAATAAATATTGATTTAGAAAACTTACCCAAAATTTTTATATATTATTCAATAAACATAATTTGGTAAAAACTAATTACATAATATATTGAATCTTAATTATTTTTTTGTAGGATCAATGATAAGATGTCACTTTATTTTACAGTTTTTTTGAGAATCAAATATTCCATAACATACCAGATATTTATATCTTTACATATTAATAAAATAATAAAATGTTCCAAAAGTTAACAAACCTATTAAATCAAATAGATGTCGTTCATTAATATATTGTAACATTTTATTTAGGTACCGCCAAAATTTTATACTTTCCTTAACTAATTTCATTCTAAATTTTTTATTTATAGAAAGATAGACACATAAACAAAGGCAGAGCGAGACAAAGATGAAGACATAGATGAAGATGGAGAACTCACTAACACAAGATGATATCATCACATTATTATCTAATTTATCATATGTTCGACTTGTGATCGTACAAGTTATCGACCTAACGCTTGATAAAATTTGATATTTTACTTTGTGTTTGATTTGTATATATTTTAGTGCTTTTCTGAACTTTTAGTTTTTTTTATTTTATGTTTTAGGTTTAGTGTCAATAATGGGAAGATGAAGCTTATATGAATGTTACTGGTAACTCAACAACTGATATAATCTTTGGGAAGATCCAAAATCTAGGTTTCATTTGTTTTCTTGACTACGTCGTCAACAAGATGCCACTAAGGTCATACAAATAAAAGGAAAGGTAATTATATATTTAGAATATCATATGTTCCTTTGATGTTCAATTATATCTTTAGTATTAGAAGTTAGAACTAATCTCTTTCTCTATCTTCCTGCTTTAGATACTTCCTTGTAACAAAGTATGCACACTTGACTCAAAAATTATGATTGAGTCTAAAGGTTTCACATGCATAATATTGAAATCAAAGCATGATTTTGTTTCCAAATCAGTTTTATAGATGATCAATGAGCATATGTGAAAGTAAACAAAAATTCATCGGTTCATATTCTTTGTCAAGTTGTTATGATTTTTTTTAAACAATCATCTGTGGTTTATGTAATGTTGATCATGTTGCAAGAATGGCTATGACTAGGAAGGTTCATCCGCTTGAGTCCTTGAACNTTGGAAAACTAAAGTTCGTGTCACATGCGCATATATAGAATTTGAGAAATTACGATAACGCTAGATAAAAATGATGTGTGTTTAATGTTGAACTAACTGAAGAGGAAATAAGATTGCTCTAATGAATACTATGGTTTCTGATTATTATCTTCAATTGTATGTGGTTATTGATTTTTCTTTGTTTATGCAAATCAAGGAGACACAAATTCAAACAACAATGTTTAATACAACTGCAAAAACGTTTTGTGACAGATTGCAGATGGGAAGAGTTTACTATATATTTACATTGGAATAACATTAAACCTAAATGAATGCGGGTCAAAAAAATTAATATACAAAGTTATAATGCATTAATCAACTTAAAACATTTAAACAATTACAATGTTATTCCAATGTGCTTTGATCCTGTGGTACGGTCTAAACAATTTAAAATATTCTTACTTACTACACTAAAACAATTTATGTTTTAAAACTTTAAACTAGTAACGGTTATTAATGTATTTGCCATACCTTTACTACAAGGATACTATGGTAAAACAAATAATCACATAATATTAATTACCTGGAAAACTAATTGTGTTAACCATATAATCAACAATCTTCATTACTTCCCAAAAAAATACATATAATTCTGAGCATATACCCCAATATTCTAATAGTAGTTTGAAATCTGCAACAAAATATTATCTATTCTATTATTATTTATTGTGATTTGTGTTAACCAATCACAAACATATATCTTTTGTGTCTTGGGGATATTTAGTTTATCATATAGAATATTTTAATTACTATAAATTCTTATGGTTAAATCTATATAAATCGAATAAATATATAACTTCTCTTAGGGTATGTACAATGCAAACACCAATTCAACACCCTCCACGTCATATTTTTCCTTCCACATCATCATCTCTCTCTTCCACATATTAATTCAACATCTATTCAACTTTTATACTCTACAATGCTTT
>WJSH01008082.1:1024-17232 GCA_009757365.2 Lepidium campestre | reverse complement strand
TTCTGAAGTTTGCTTTGTTTTTACGGAGACTGTTATTGGTATTGTCTTATTAAATAAGCGTCATTGTACTTGTATTATTTTCCAAGAAAACTCATGTAGTGTGACATTGTCACTCTGAATGTGTTTGAATGATAATTATCAAAAAGGCTCAAGCCTTGAAGCTTTAGTGCCGAAGGATTCATTTACGACTTTTTTTCTCTCTAAGTCTTCCTTCAAACTGTAATCTTTTTCTCCATTTTCATCTTCAAGTTGAGCTTGATGTTGATGGTAGACTTATTTATTGTTAAATGGTAGAATTATTGAGTGTTGGTTGGTAAATTATTTAGCGTTAGTTTACTTGACTTTTGATTGAAGACTTATTTCTCCTTGGATGATAAACTTTTTTAGTGGTTGATATCTGACTTATTTACTTTTTGATGGTAGACATATTTTTGGTTGGTAAACTTATGTCTCGATCGGTGGATTATGTAAAAAATTTCTCGTAGGGGTTTGTAGATTTGTTTACGGGCTGGTAGATTTATTTTTCGATTGGTAGATTTATTTTTTGATGGGCAGATTTTAAGTTTTGATTGGTAGATTTAACTTTTAATGATGGAAATTTTTTAGTGTTATTTATTTTATTGTAAATTTATTTGACGTTTTATTTAGCTCTAGGCATAAAACCTAATACCTATTGTCACAACACCCGAACATGTAAAATTCGTAGGGTATAAATAGGTATTTGTTCGGAAAATAAAGTAGAAAAATGAGGTAACAAGATATAAAACCCGACTTGTTGCCCAAGGATCTTCTTAAAAAATGGGAATTGATTATGAAGAAACATATTCCCCGGTAATAGATGTAATTACATTCAGATTTTTGATGAGCCTAGCGACATCTAAAAATCTAGACATGCATCTAATGGATGTTGCGATAACATATTTATATGTATCACTTGATAATGATATATACATGAAAATCCCAGAAGGATTAAAATGCCAAGAACATTAGACTCAATGTCTAAAGAAATAGTTTCGGTCAAAATACAACGATCACTTTACGGATTAAAACAATCCAGACACATGTGGTATAATCGCTTTAGTGAATATTTGTTGAGTAAAGGATATACCAACAATGCGATATGCCCTTGTGTGTTTATTAAGAAATCTTTGTCTGAATTTGTGATCATTGCTGTATATGTTGATGACCTAAACATAATTGGAACTCAAAAGGAGATAAATGATGCAAGAACTCATATGATCGAAGAGTTTAAAATGAAAGATCTTGGACAGACAAAATTTTGTCTTGGCCTCCAGATCAAGCATCTTCAGAATGGAATTTTCGTACATCAATCAAATTATATGAAAAGGATCTTAAAACGCTTTTACATGGATAAAACGACTCCTTTGAGTACTCCAATGGTCAATAGAACACTTAATATTGACAAAGATCCATTCTGACCTTGTGAAGATAACGAAGAGGTATTAGGTCCTGAAGTACCTTATATGAGTGATATTGGTGGACTCATGTATCTTGCCAATTGCACTCGGCCAAATATAGCATTTGCTACAAATCTGCTTGCAAGATACAGTTCGTTTCCTACGCGTAGACATTAGAATAGTATAAAACATGTTTTCGTTATCTCTAGGGAACAATTGATTTTACCATAGAAATACTAGTATTGGTTTAGTTGGTTTTGCAGATGCAGGCTATTTATCAGATCCACATTAAGCCCGATCGCAAACCAAATATGTTTTCACAGTTGGAGGAACTGCAATTTCTTGGTATTTCCAAAAGCAGACTCTAGTCGCTACCTCTTCAAATCATGCAAAAACAATTGCACTTCACGAAGCATGTAGAGTATGTGTGTGACTTAGATCTGCGACTCAACACATACAAGGAGCCAGTGGAATAACCATAAATAAAGAGCCAACAAAATTATTTGAAGACAATGTTGCATGTGTCGCTCAACTCAAAGAAGGTTATATCAAAAACAACATAACAAAGCATATTCCCCCAAGATTTTTCTCCTACACTCGAGAACTCGAGAAGAATCAAGAAGTGGATATTCAATATATCCGTTCAACAGACAATACAGCTGATTTATTCATAAAGGCGCTTCCCACTACAATATTCAGAAAACACGTTTATGGTATCGGGATGCGCCAACTACAAAATTTATGATATCTGTAATTTTAAGGGGAGATTACGTCACTGTACTCTTTTTCCTTGTCATAGTTTTTATCCCACTAGGTTTTTTCATGATAAAATTTTTAACGAGAAGGAGTGTTATAAATAGGATAATTATCCTCAGTAATATTTTATTATATATTTTACTTGAAAACCAAGTTTATTCCACCTCCTCATATAACTATAAATAGGTACTGGATCATGTAAGAGAAATACACAAGAACAATTTCTTCCTCTCTCTACACTCACCTTTCTCTTCACTCACAAACATAAAAAAATAATATTATATTATATAAGTTTATTTTATAACAAATTGGCTTTTGAACAAAATTTTACTCTGATATAAACAAACTTTTATTTTATATAGACCCTATTTCCACATGTTTTCTCTGAAAAATATTTCATGAACCATCTTCTTCATAGGTTCCCATTTAAAAACTTTTATGGGTCTTCATTAGAATGGCATAAAATATGTTTTCTTTATCTCTATGGAACAATTGATTTAAGATTATTTTATTCTAGAAATACTAGTATTGGTTTAGTTAGTTTTTCAGATGCAGACTATTTATCAAATCCACATAAAGTCTGATTGCAAACCGGATATGTTTTCACAGTTGGAGGAATTGCAATTTCTTGGCGTTCCCAAAAGCAGACTCTAGTCGCTACCTCTTCAAATCATGCATAAACAATTGCACTTCACGAAGCATGTAGAGAATGTGTGTGGCTCAGATCTATGACTCAACACATACAAGGAACCAGTAGAATAACAATAAATAAAGAGCCAACAAAATTATTTGAAGACAATGCTGCATGTATCGCTCAACTCAAAGAAGGTTATATCAAAAGCAACAGAACAAAGCATATTACCCCAAGATTTTTCTCCTACACACGAGAACTCGAGAAGAATCAAGAAGTGGATATTCAATATATCCGTTCAACAGACAATGCAACTGATTTGTTCACAAAAACGCTTCCCACTATAACATTCAGAAAACATGTTTATGGTATCGGGATGCGTCAACTACAAAATTTATGATATCTATAATTTTAGGGGGAGATTACGTCACTGTACTATTTTTTCATTGTCATAGTTTTTATCCCACTGAATTTTTCTATGATAAGGTTATTCCACCTCCTCATGTAACTATAAATAGGTACTGCATCATGTAAGAGAAATACACAATAACACAAGAACAATTTCTTCCTCTCTCTACACTCACCTTTCTCTTCACTCACAAACATAAAAAAATAATATTATATTATATAAGTTTATTTTATAACATTTTATTTTATAACAAATTGGCTTTTGAGCGAAATTTTACTCTGAAGTATATAAACAAACTTTTATTTTTTACAGGCCCTGTTTCCACATGTTTTCTCTGAAAAATATTTCATGGACCATTTTTTTCATAGGTTCCCTTTTAAAAACTTTTATGGGTCTTCTCTTCCATATATTTTCTTTAAAACAGTTTTTATGGACCATTCCTACAACTTTGTATGGGCCTCTTCCTTAAAATATTTCAGTTATAAATAATATTTTTATTGGGGAGGGAGGATGGGAGGTCGCACGGTTTGTCTAGCTACATGAACCGGTTTTGAGTAAATGAGTAGATGAATGACATTTTAGGAGGGTTTATCAAGATTTAGAAATCTTATGAGTTTCTTCGAGGTGGTATTTTAATTGATTTATAAATTCTTACAAAATTATGTGTTTTTCAAGCATTGATTTTCAAATCCTATTTAAAATCATGTGTTATTCGTTCTGTTATTTATAAATCCTACTCAAAATCATCCATTTTTGGTTATATCATTTATAAATCTTAATTAAAATCACTTGTTCTTCAACCTTACGGATTTGAATATGTATTTGTTATTTTAATGGATTTGAGTGGATTTGATTGTGAATTTTCCTTTAAAAATACAAATACTCAAGTCTTTACAAAATACTTGTTATTTTGAGTTGGATTTAAAAATTTTATTTTCTATGACTTTAAAATCAAAGAATTTACAAATTTTAGATGGATTTCTAACTCATACCTTGAAGAAACCCCCCTTAGAATTTAAAATTCTTTGATTTTAAAATTATATAAAGTGGATTTTACAAATTCAACTCAAACAACAAGTATTGAGTAAGAATTTGAGTCTTTGTATTTTAAAGGAAAATCCACAATCAAATCCACTCAAATCCATTAAAAATACAAATACATATTCAAATCTGTAACATTGAATAAAGAGTAATTTTAAGTAAGGTATATAAATGATAGAACCAATAAGGGGTTATTTTAAGTAGAATTTATAAATGATAGAACCAATAACACATGATTTTGAATAGGATTTCAAAATCAATGCTTGAATAACACATGATTCTGAAAGGATTTATAAATCCATTAAAATACCACCTTGAATAAACCCTCTGTAGGTCTTAAGACATAAATTTGTAGAACCTGTAGTTTGATTATGCTCGGAATTTAGAACATTGCTTCTAGGTCATTTTACTATAGTTTTGTTTGGATGATGCAAGGTCTTAACTAGTATGGTATCAGTTAATAAAGGGCAAGCACAAAATCACCGATCGGTAAAAGAAATCCTGCAGGAATTAGAAAATTCCTTTTTCATGAATTCAATTCCCTACGATCTAGATTAGACAAAAGAAATCCATCAGAAATCCGTTGGGAACAGTTATTTTCTACGGAATTCCTACTATTTTTACTGTTTGAAATAAACATAGTTTCTTAAATGGTGACAGAAAATACAGATCATTGGTTTGTAAAACAAATCAAAGAAGACTTGTGTCTCAAATATGGGAATCGTTTTGTTATCATTTTAGAACGATCAATGGTATAATTCACATCATTTCCATTATTTGCTTTTGATTACTTTCTCGAATTAACAATGTTTTGTTTGTAATGTTTGGGTGTTGGTTTTCTTTGCACATTTTCCATCACTATTTTATTAGTATGAATCTAATATACATTCAAAATCTAGTTTGAAAGAAAAAGTTTGCGACATACTTAAATATTTGCTCAACAATCACAAACCTAATATATGTAGAATATTCTAACAAATATATATAATTATTTTTTTTGCAAAATTGTGTATAGCATCTATCCAGCTATTGGTTCACAACCTTTAGAATCTATAATATTATATCCAGCTATTGGTTTAAAATAGTTGAAACATAAAGTTAAAAGAAACTTAAGTAATAGAAAACAAAAACACCTATAGAATAAATAAATAAATAAACTAATTGAGAAAACATAAGAGTAAAATAAACTCAAATAATAGAGAAAACAAAAAACACCTTATTAGTGTCTACAAAAGATAAATCCCGAGCAAATTTTCTAGCACCACAAGAGAAAAAAACAAATCTATTACGTATTTTAACCCTAAAAAATATTTTTGTCATAAAAAGAATTTCAAAAGACAAAATTTCTGCAGCCTTTCTACTATAATTCAACTTCAGATATTCAGATAAGTTCATATAATAGAATTTAGGCTATATATCATATTTTGTGGATGCATGACAATAAAAAAAAATTCAAAATCATACATAAGTTCATTAACTTTATAGACATAACATAAAATATTACTTTTAGAGAAAATTATCTAGAATGTACCCTTTCAAAAGATAATTGTATGGAATATACCTCACTATGTTACCTCATGCGTAATGCCCTTTCTCTTATTTGCAAAGACAACAAAGCCCCTGACCGAATCTCCTCTCTGATTCTCTTTTCCCTTTAACGCATGTGAATAAATCCACATATTATTTGGATTTCCAAGACATACTATTTTCGTTATCACAATTTCGCCTATTATTTTTGTCGTTGGTTATCTATTGTTATTTTTTTTCATTTATTTTAATCTTTGATATCTTCCTAAATTTTAGGCGGAATTAGCAATCTGATTGTATTTTTTATTCATTCTTATTCATCTAGATATGGATAAAATAGTAAACTGTTAACTTTCGACACAAGTGATAATTGATTGTAATTCAGCTAGACATAGACGGATTTTTGAGATGGACAAGAAATATATAACATGGTTTTAATGCTTGGTCGTTGAATTAAATATCATACACAAACCCGTTGACAAGAAATGCGTGATCGAGAATCACGTTATATTGACTTCACATTATAAAGCCTTCTCTATAGACATGGACAAGAAAGACGTGGACGATTAACTAAATAACATTCGTGATGATAACGTGCACATGGACATGCAAAGTAGTGGACATCACGCACTGCATTCGTAGACATGGACAAAATAGTAGATTTTTAATTGTAGACACAGAGTGATGATGGATTGTAATTCAGCTAGACACAAAGTGATGTTAACGTGGACATGTACAAGAAAGACTTTAACGATTAACTAAATAACATTCGTGATGTTAACGTGGACATGGACAAGAAAAGTCATGGACATCACGGACAACATTCGTAGACATGGACAAAATAGTGGATTGTTATCCGTACAGACGGAGTGATAATGGATTGTAATTCAGCTAGACATAGATGAATTTTTAAGATGGACCAGAAAATATAAAACATGGTTTTAATGCCTGGTCGTTGAATTAAATATCATACACAAACACGTGGACAAGAAAGGCATGATCGAGAATCACGTTATGTTGACTTCATGTTATAAAGCCTTCTCTATAAACATGTACAAGAAAGACGTGGATTAACTAAATAACATTTGTGACATCACGCACAATATTCGTAGACATAGACAAAATAGTGGATGGTTAACCGTAGACATGGGGTGATAATGGATTGTAATTCAGCTAGACACGGAGTGATGTTAACGTGGACATGGACGACGTACATGATGTTAACATAGACATGGACAAGAAAGACTTGGACGATTAACTAAATAACATTCATGATTTTAACGTGGACATTGACAAGAAAAGTCATGGACATCACGCACAACATTCATAGACATGGAAAAATTAGTGGATTGTTAATCGTACAGACGGAGTGATAATGAATTGTAATTCAGATAGACACGGAGTGATGTTAACGTTGACATGGACGACGTACATGTTGTTAACGTGGAGATGGACAGGAAAGGACGTGGTCCTAGACATAATTTTAAATTCGAACAATGTCCACTATTTAATGTATTGACATGGACAAAATAACAGATTTTCAGTTCTTTTTTAAAAACATAGACAAAGACGTCGACAAAGAAGGTGTGGTCTATGAATTGTATATCATACATTAGATGGACGTGGACATCATGTTCAAGATCCGTTGACATGGACAATGACATGGACAACGTCTTGTCCAATCAATTTTCATTAGTTTAATTTAAAGATGGTTTTAATGCGTGGACATGGTCAAACTGTCAGATTTATATGAAATTAGAAAAGACAAATTTTTTTTTTTCATGATTAGTGTCTAACAATTCTTTTGTAAAAGCGTGGACGATTCAAATAATATTTACTATTTAGTAATTGTTATCTCGAGGCTTTAAATAACAAAGCTGGTTTTGTTGTATGGACTTTACTCGGTAATACAACCATGATATGTCATGTCTGTCCTACTTGCCCCAATGAATGGGACAGTTCCAATTGGAACTGAACAATTGCAAAATCAAGGGTACATACGTCATTTTGTCATTCAAAAGAGACATGCGGGAGAAGCTTTAAATAATAGGGCATTCTAGATAAATATGTTTTTAGAAGGGGCACGCGGGAGGAAATTCCCTTACTTTTATGAAAACAACACACGAGCACAAACACCTACGTTTAGCAAAATCTTAAAAAGGATTGAACCATTTTCCATATTCCAAACATAGATGATAGATTTAAATTCAAAAATACTATTAATTTTTTTTTGTCAACAATTGGATCGACAAGGTCTGATCTATAATATAAATACTCTAACTAAAGCGAGTGGGTATTCGAACTCTCCACCTGATGCTAAACTATATCAGAGAAAAGCCAATTAGGCCATCTGGTTATTTGCATTTACTATTAATTTTAAGATTCTTAAATGATCATTATACATATGAATCTAATAAAAACCAATAAAGCTAAAATTAGGCACAATTTTAACCACAGCTGTGTAATTATTTTTTAAGTTCAACTTTTTTGGCGACTCAATTTTAAAAATATGGGCTTGATGATAATATATATATTCAAAAGAACTGGCCTTTCCTTCAAATTTATGGGCTTGAAGATAATATATTTATAAGATTATGTGGCATTCACTGAACGATATACGACAAGATAAAATTAGTTCGTGCTCTAGTGTCTTCAGAAAATAAAATCGGTATAGAACGTTCTTGCATTTAATTGAATCCATTCAATAATCTAAACCCAAACTTAAATTGAAAACTTTACAAAACTAATAATTTAATGGCCACATGATTAAATATTCATTTTCTGCGGTTTTTTCAAAGTTCGACTAAATGTAATTGTGTAATCGCGTAGCATGTAATAGGGTTTGAGATTTGTAAAACTTTTAAGTTATGAATCGAATTTTATCCTATTAATTATTGAGAAAATATTCTTAAATTAAATAATAATCAAATCAAATCGTTTTTCGGCTACCACGGTATTTTATTTAGTATACTACTAACGAAGATAAATTATATTCAGTGATAATTATCTAAAATAGCATAATACTTCCATTTAATTACATGAAATGCCATCTTAATGAACGAAAAAAACATCTTTCATCTTCTTCTGACACCCTATTCACTCTCTTTCTCTCTCGATTAGGGTTTCTATTATTTCTCAATTTATCTCGCTCTCGTCTCTTGCTCTCGTTTCTCGATCTCTTCTCCTACGATTCCGACTATGTACATTATATTTGTATGTATTAAGTCTGACTTCCCTAGTTTCATTCTCGTTTTCTCTTATTTTCGTTTATATATCTCGTTTTCTCGATATCTATCAATCATTCATATCTCTCAATATCGTTTTCTCGATTTCAAACAAGGTTTTTATGGAACTTGAATTCGATGGTTTGATTTTTCCGTTTACGGAACTTGAACTGAAAGGTTTATTTTTCCGTTTCAAATTGTTTTAAATTTGGTATGTAATTGTCTACATAGTTATCATATGTTGCGGCATTGTTATAATTGTTATCAATAGCCTTAGACATAATACCCGGATCCAAGGATCCGAATTGAAACCGACTAAAAGAAGCTGGTTTGAATCAAGTCGAGGTCTCTCATCATAAGTGGCCACATGTCATCAACATAAATATCCACGAGTATCGGTTTGGTTTCGATTTCTACATGTAACTGATCGGGTATCCAAAAATATTTGTTGGATTTTCAGCTATTTTTTGTATTACTCGGATATTCTTGTCTTTTAAGTTATTTTTGGGGTATTTTGAGTAATTTTTAAAAAGTTAGTTTAATTTTTGGGTATACGGATTTTTTCGGGTATTCGAATATTTTTTAGGTATTCAGATATTTTTCGTGTATTTGGATATTAGGGTTCTTTAAATTTAGATCTGAACTGACCTTAACCTGAATAAAACCGACTTGGAACCAAATCGAAACAGTAACAGATCCTATATAGATTCAAAATTTCCTTACCCGAAAGACCCAAACTCGATAAAAACTGACCCAAACTTGACATGAATACCCGAATTTATCTGACCCAAAACTGACCCATAACCTGACCTAGTTATGAGAGCAGCCTCTCCAACTATCCCATTAGCATGGATCTTAGATTTTGTAGAGTTTGATCCCTTAAATAAAGTTTGGTTTGTGTTCTTAATACGTAGTTATTGAAGTATACCAGTCCCATCATCCTCAATTTTAATATTTAATGGCCATTCTATATGTAATACCGAGTTAGTTGTTTAATTATAAACAACCACATTTTAGAAAATTTGGTTGGTTACTGAAATTTATCAGTCGCATCATCATCAATTTTTTATGTGTACCAACATGTTCAATATTTAATAAACAGATACAGTCCCATCATTATCAATTTTTATTTGTAGAAATTTTTTGGATATTAAATAGCCGTAATATGTTATGCGGAGTTAATTGCTTAATTATAATTGGTTAGACTTATAACAGTCGCATCATTATCAATGTTTAAACTTTAAAGCGTACCAAACTTTTGAATAGTAGTAGGGTGCACATTGCGGTTTAGTTTTGGTTTCGGTTTGACTTCGGTTTGACTTCGGTTCGATTTTGTTATTTTGGTTATATAGAAACACTAACTAAATTTAATCGAACTTAGTTTAGTTTGGTAATAGTTCAGATCGACTTATGCTTAGTTTGAATCCGTTTAGTTGATTTTATTTTGGTTACACATTATCTATAGCACGAAAATTGATATTTTTTTACAAAACACTAATAATATTTAATTGTTTAATCAATAATATTTTTACCTATTTAGTTATATATTTGAAAATATGAATAATAATATAGTATGGTAAACAAAAATAAAAAGTTGGTGATTTTGTTCTTTTATGTATTTGAGTATATACTTTTCTGTTGATAGAAAATTGTTGAATTTTAATTTAGTAATCAGAATTTTAAATTTGTATTTTGGATCCAAACTATAATCTAATTTCAGCTAATGATTTTCTTCAAAATTATACCCTTTGAACATTTATTGCGAATGTAAATAGTAAGTTTATTGTTGGGCATAAAACTGATACTCGAATCGAAATCAACCCGTATTAGAGGAACCAAACCTGACAAATACTCAAATTGGTCCTAAATCTAGGTACCCGAAAAACTGAACTCATACCCGAACCGAAACTAAATCAATAACCGAATGAGTACCCAATATACTTTTATTTAAATCTTAGTTTTTTAGAGTTTTTTCTATTTAATCTTTTTTAATTTAAAATTTTTATATAAACATATTTGAAACCAAACTCGATCTATACTGAACTAAATCTTTTCCGAAAAATAAAAATACTCGAATAAGTCTTAAATAGCGCAAGACATTATTATTCATCTGAAATAGTTTATTGATCGTTAATCACTTAAACATCGTTATTCATCATTATGGGCAATATGAACATTGTAAATGAATCAAGCAACGCGTGCTGTCAATTTACGATCAATTAGATTTACATTTTATTGTAATTTACTGATTAATTAATGGTCAAAATGAATGATCAATATTTAAGAGGATAAATTTGAATAAATGGTTAATATCGTAATCTATATTTAGAATCCAAAATTAAATTATCTTTATTAATTTTGAATTTTATATATAAATTTATGAAAAAACTAACTTTAAGCCTATTTTAAGGGTAATTATGAACTATAAGTTAATTTTATTATATAGTTTATAACACGTCAACTGAAATCCAAAATGTGAAGGGACTTCCGTTTTAATATATAAATATATAAATTGGGATTATTTATAAAATGGATATTAAGAAAAAGAATTACCTATGATAATGCTTATATGTGCAAAAATGATGATTTGCTTGAGTCATGTCTCTTTTTGATAATGCTTGTATGTGCAAAATATAGGAAGTATGAGTACGATAAGGATTAGCTTCTATTATTTGTTAGTATTTTGGATCATAAAGACTAGCACTAGATGGGAGAACTGGGTTTTTGGTGAGTTTACAAAGGAATAAGGGAATGAAATGGGAAAAGGTTAAACAAAAAAATGTTGTATTTGTAATTTAAAATAAAATAAAAGGAAAATAAAATATTTTAGCACAAAAGAGTTGAGAAATAAGCAAAGTGTTTAGCTCTAAATGTGTATTAATTGGTAAAATATCATCTAAAAATAAAAGAAAAGGTCAAAGGAAAAGAGACAAATCAACGAATAATTAAAAATTTTGAGGATTATTATAGTGAAAATAGAGCTTGTGTTTAAGTTTCTCATTGTCCTGAAAGGAGTGTGATTGTGTTGGTTTGAAATCCTAACGAAATTCCTTGGGTTATAAAAAACAAAAGATAGAAAAGATAGGAATTTGGGATAGACTACATGATTGGTTTAGGGTAAAATGGAAGCTAAGATTTGTATGCATAAATTATTTTCATGTCAACATGATTTTTCACAATAATTAGCATTCTTTTTTTCTTGAGCGTTTAGTCACTTTAAATCATTGAAGCACCTTGCACTCACATCTTAAGTGCTTGAAGTCTTTTCTTACCAAGCCAATTGGAGTTGATCATTTGCCCATTTGTGAGACTGCATCCTTGTGTTGAATAATTTGAATGTGAAGATTGGTTTAGAGAATAACTTGTGGATTCTTACAAATGCTTGTTGATAGGAAGATTTTTGATAAGCCTAGAGAAATTAGAGTTCATTGAGAATCAAGCTTTAGATTTGTGTAGTCTCTCTTTGGTTGTTATGCTAAGTGTTTGCTAAGTTCCTTTTGGTTTTGAGTTCCTAAGTTTGAAGCATTGCTATGGATGACGTTGAATATGGTCACTATGCAGATTTTGGAAATGGAGTTAGCAACTATTGTGCAGAGATTCTGAGAATTGTGACGGATTCATGAGAGTGACCGGTATTTCATTATACTTGGAGGATTTTAGAAAACTAAGCAACCTATATAAAGCGTTTTCTCTTCATTGTATTAGTGGTAGTTTAAATTACAGAACATATTCTTTGGTCTACAGTGCTAAAGGGCAAGCCCCTAACTCTACTTATGTAGATATTTTGCCTTTATGCGACTTCAGTTTCATTGAAATATAAAGTTGGTTGACAAGCAACACCAACACGAACATATATATATACATATAGTATGTGTACTTTAAAAAAAATAGTTGTTAATAAAAACTATATTTTGGATTGTCAAAAAAAATTATATTATAAAATGAACTTATAGTTTTGATTCTAGATGTAGGTTCTAATATTCGTCGTTTATCCAAATTTAGCCTTTTAAATCATGATCGCTCATTTTGACCATTAGTAAATTAGTAAATTAAAAAAAAAATCAAAAGTAGGTGGTTTAATCGATAAATTTGAATTACATCGATTAGTATCTTATATCTAATTATATATGTTTGGGCATGTTCATTATATTACACTTAAATCTAATTTTGTTTGGTCATGTTCATAATATTACACTTAAATCCAGAGTCGTACTTGAATTTTATGGGTAAAATGATACAAAAGAATATATAAAAGTCGAAATTTAAATGAAATACATGACTGAAAAAACAATAGTATCATAAAAAAATTAACAACTATGTTCTGAAAATAACTCTTCTTTCGTTTTTATCTACAAAATCATTCACTAAGATTACATAATCAAGATTTTTAAGTAGTATCTTTGTACTGAGTAAACAACTTTATAGTTGAGTAATATCTTTGTACCGAATAAACAACTTGCAACAAAACAATAGATTTTATCTGTTGTTGAATACACTAACCAACGTCTATCTCTTTTGTCTCCATCATTCAAATGCTTGTTGTAATGTCTAAGGGAAAAATGTTTATCACTAGCAATCTTGGGAAATACATATTCTTCAGGTGGAGGCGATATATAAATGACCTTCTTTAACCAAATAATTTGTTAACCTTTGGTCAATATTTTTTTAAATCAATTTCCAGGATTCATTAATCTAAAAATGAATCATATTCTCTAAAGTTTTCATTCTCTACAGTTTTATTGACATCCTCATCATCTATCTCAGTCATGTTCTCGTTCTCTTCTTGATTTTCACATTTAGTTCTACTTTCATCCTCATCATTTATCTCAAAAGCCTCACAATGAACCTTACAATTACAAACCTCGATCATCAATTTTATCAACATCTTCAATTCCATCTAATTTTTCAATTTCATCAACATCATGAATTGTAGAAGATTTTGGTTTCTTAAAATACTTGAAAAGATAACCAGATTGAAGTGTTTCTTCAAGTTTTTTCTTATTTTCTCTCTCATGATAGATATATTCTTGATGAACTCATATTTCTCTAGACAAAAGTATATATTCAATAAAGAATTACTAGAATAGTCCATTATCATGTGTTAATTACTAGACTAGTTTTTTGGCAAGCATGACAATTTCTAAGGTGAGTAAATTACATGATTTTCTTAGGGTCATAAGTTTATTACATAATTGCCATGAAGATTTTTTTTTCAGATTTGTTATGATTTTGCGTCGATTTCTTTAAGTTTTAGATACTCTATAGTCATCTTCATCACTCCTCTGAGGTATGAGTTCATTAACTCCATTTTCATGAAAGTTCAAAAACTTCAAATTGAGTGTTTTACATAAAACTCGAATTTGAGGATTTTGTTGAGTTAATTGAATTGAATTGTGTTGAATATTGGTTGGGTAACTTGATTAGAACACGAAATTACAAGATTAATGAGAAAATTTTGAAAATTTTAAAATTTTTGAGAAGTTAGGTTGAAGAAGATGAACAGTAACGAAAAACCTACAAAATATAAAAAGAAAACCTACAACAGAGAAATATGTTTTACAGCGATAAACCTACAAAATACTAACAACAAACCTACAAAACATGTGAAATAAGTTGACAATTACAAACTTGTTTCAAGGCTCAAAAGTAAATCTATAAGAAAGTGTTAAATACATACAATGCGCAAACACTAAATATACGTAAACTAAACCTACATTATAGATATTTGTTATGTAGGATTCTTGATTTGGTTATTAAGTGTAAAATATTTATGGTTACGCAGGTTTTCAGATATATATTATGTAGGTTTCCTATAAACCGTAAAATATTCATGGTTATGTAGGTTTTCAGATAGGTGTTATGTAGGTTTCTGGATGTTGTTATTTACTGTGAAATATTATCGTTATATAGGTTTTAGATTGACGTTTTCTAGGTTTTCGGTTGAGGTCATATAGTTTTATTGTTAAAGGTTATAGGTTTATTTAAATATACAACGAAAGCAAGTGAAAACCTATATACCTAACATAGGGAAAAATGTATCGTAAACCTACAATGAAGTCATCAGAAACCTACAACGAAGGAACATGAAACCTACATTGAAAGGTGCCGTAAACCTACATAGTAAGTTTGCAAAATCGACAATGCCTATGTTGAAAACCTACAACAAAAGATTTGTAAACCTACAACGAAGCCAAGTCAAAACCTACATACCAAACGTACTAAGAATGAGGAGGGATATATGTATCGTAAACCTACAATGAAGTCAACAAAAACCTACAACGAGCAAACTAAAAATCGACATTGGACGAGATGTAAACCTACAAAACATGTTCAAGGATTGACAAGTAAACCTACAACAAAGAAACACAAAACCTACATTGCAAGGTCAGGTAAACCTACAAAGTAGGTATGCGAAATCGACAAAGCATATGTTGAAAACCTACAACAAAGGATCTGTAAACCTACAACAAAGGCAAGTCAACAGAAACCTACAACGAACAAATTAAAAATCGACATCGCAAGAAATGTAAACCTACAAAACATGGTCAATGAGTGACAAATAAACCTACAACTAAAGAACACAA
Source organism: Lepidium campestre (assembly GCA_009757365.2). Taxonomy (NCBI): domain Eukaryota; kingdom Viridiplantae; phylum Streptophyta; class Magnoliopsida; order Brassicales; family Brassicaceae; genus Lepidium; species Lepidium campestre. The sequence continues at coordinate 1,642 of WJSH01008082.1, read as the reverse complement.
AAATTATATTGCAAGGTCAGGTAAACTTACAAAGTAGATTTGTGAAATCGACATCACAGATGTTAGAAACCTACAATAAAGGATATGTTAACATACAACGAATGCAAGTCAAAACATACATATCAAACGTACTAAGAGTGAGAAGGGATAAATGTTTCGTAAAACTACAATAAAGTCAACATAAACCTTCAACGAGCAAACTAAAACCGACATTGAACAAAATGTAAACCTACAAAACATGAGAACTTATTCAAGAATTTATAACTTGTAAATCTACAAAGCGTGATAAGTAAATCTACAAATCTCGGATACCCAAAACCTACATTGAAAGGTCAGGTAAACCTACATTGAAGGTTTTCAAAATCTACAAGGCGTATGTTGAAAACCTATAACAATGGATCTGTAATCCTATAATTTCTCTGACACTATCGATTTACACACTCTGCTGACGTGGAATATCTCATTAATGGCAATTTCGTAAATATTTTTTTCATGACAAACAAAAAAAAGGTAAAACGGTATTATTTGACATGAAAAGATTAATTTAGTAATTTCTATTTTATTGAACTAGTCTAGTAATTAACCCATCTTTTTGTATTAATCTAGTAATTCACTCAT
>WJSH01008080.1:110085-129283 GCA_009757365.2 Lepidium campestre | reverse complement strand
CAAGCTTAATCGCTGCTATGCCAAAAGCAATCAACAGTATTGATAAAGCTTTTTCTTTTAAATTCGGTTGGTGCATTGGTTGTTGATGTTCTTATCAACTTTCTTCTTCTATTAATTAGCTATTTTGGTTGGGGCTTTGTCATTGTCACTGAACTTTCCTCTATTCTGGTTTCTGGACATTACTCAAGAAAACTCTGCTGCAAAATCTCTATCGGGTCGTTTCTGAAATTCTGGTAATTTCTATCAATCTTTGTCTTTATTTGTTCGAAAGATTAAGACTTTGATTTGCTGGTTAGACACTTTTGATCTCTTGTCTGAAATCAAGTTTATTCATCGGGTAGCAAAGCTGGTGTTTTTAGGGAATGAAGAAAGTCTATAGGAAGCTGATTTGGATGAGAGACCCATTAGCGAAGGTGAAGAGACATGTTAGTTCACATTCAGGGTTTAGGGTTTTCAAAGACAGAAAATGGATGTTCCCGTTTCTAGCTAGCTTGGTCTTCTCGGTTACTCTCTTAATGTCTGTCATTTATATTCAATTCGACAGCTCTTATGTGGAAGAATCATTGCCTTTTGATAATGTCTCAGAAGAATCAAATGAATACTTTGTAGAATCAAATTTGAGAAAGTCTTTGATCTCAACAGGGAATTTGAATTCTTCAGAAATTCCTAGATTAGCTTATCTAATCTCGGGGACGAAAGGTGATAGTCTTAGGATGATGAGGACTTTACAAGCCGTGTATCATCCAAGAAATCAGTACGTTCTTCATTTAGATCTTGAAGCTCCGCCTAAGGAAAGGTTGGAGCTTGCAATGTCTGTAAAGAGTGATCCGACTTTTCGTGAAGTTGAGAACGTTCGCGTAATGTCTCAGTCTAATTTGGTTACCTATAAAGGTCCTACAATGATTGCTTGTACGCTTCAGGCTGTGGCAATTTTGCTTAAAGAAAGCTTGGATTGGGATTGGTTCCTCAACCTTAGTGCTTCGGATTATCCTCTCATGACACAAGATGGTTTGTTAACTCACATGCCCTTATCCTTTATTACTGATTTTGTGTTGAGCTTGCATGTTTTGGTCTTTGATACATTTAATTTTCTTTCGGATTCTGCAGATTTGCTGTATGTATTTGCGAATTTGTCTAGGAGTGTCAATTTTATTGAACATATGAAGCTCACTGGCTGGAAACTGTAAGTAGAAACCACCGAACGTGACAACTAATTATATATCGAAAGAGTTGATAAGATATGCTTCTCATGGTCTTTTGCAGGAACCAGAGGGCCAAATCAATCATTGTTGATCCCGGTCTTTACCTATCGAAAAAAACCGAAATTGCTTGGACTACTCAACACCGATCACTTCCCACAGCTTTCAAGCTGTTCACAGGTTAGCTAGCATCTTCAACTCGACATTACATAAACCAGTCTTAGGGATGAAATAAAGATGGTTTATCTATATTGTCTTTAATCTTGCAGGGTCAGCATGGGTAGTTCTGACCCGGTCTTTTCTTGAGTACTCAATTTTGGGATGGGATAATTTCCCGAGGACAATCTTAATGTACTACACCAACTTTGTATCCTCTCCAGAAGGATATTTCCACACAGTCATATGCAACACCGAAGAGTTCAAGAGTACTGCGATTGGGCATGACCTGCACTACATTGCTTGGGGCTACCCTCCAAGGCAACACCCAAACTCTCTATCAATGAAGGATTTTGACAAGATGGTCGAAAGCAAAGCCCCATTTGCTCGAAAGTTCCACAAGAACGATCCTGTACTAGACAAAATCGATAGTGAGCTATTAGGCCGCACTCACCGGTTTTCCTCAGGAGCTTGGTGCATTGGTAGCTCTGAAAATGGCGCTGATCCATGCTCTGTTCGGGGCAATGACTCAGTTTTGAAACCAGGTCCTGGTTCTGAGAGATTGAAGGAGCTTGTTCAGACACTTTTATCTGATGAGTTCAGAAGAAAACAATGTTCATGAGGTAATGATTCAAGCTCAAAATTGTACATTGTTTGTGTTTTACTCATAGGTTTCCATATAAATTTACACAAAAACGATCAATGTCGCCCAAAATTTTCGATATAAAGCAATTAAAGTAGCAAGAACAAGTAGCGAAAGAGCTTCAAAATGAAGTCTTGTTTCAGCTCTGGATTCAATACAAGCAATTGAAAAGGCTCTAACAAAAAGAGTTAAAAGATAACAAAATGTTTTCTGTCGAAATCAAGGTTTAAGTACACTTGTATAGAGGATTGGAAACAGAATCACAATAACAAGAACAATAGCGAGTATAATGGCGATACAAGTCCATTTTCTCGAGTTCTTCTGGTGTTCTTTAGCCATCTGCAATTGATCAGACCCTCTCATGACAAAAGAGCTCGCCTTTGAGACATTTGATTCGATGTCGTTGAGCATATTCCCTTGAGCTTCCACTAGAGCTGCCATGTCGAGGAACACTTGGTGCAGCTCTAACAGACTCCGTTCTATCTCCTTAACCGTGTCATGTCGTTCTTGAATCTCTGATAATGTGTCCATGATCTGTCCACGACCTTGCTCTTGTATTGCTTTTTGGAGAAAACGTTCGCTCTCTCCACTAGATATCAGCTTCTCGACTGTCTCTTCGTCTGCTTTTTGGCCCGTTACAGTAAAGTACCTTCAGAGATTCAACCAAAACACACGAAACTTTATCATCTCTTGTTTGTTTCTCAAAACGAGAGCACGCGAAATCAGTATGTATGCAGCCGTGTGTTAACCCAAACCACCAAGTTTATCATCACTTAGTTCGAAAATTTAAATCTTGTAAAAAGATTTGATCTTTGTTCAATTATAGTAAATCCTGGAAGATTGACCCTTTCTTGTAAAAAGATTATATCTTTGTTGAATCAGAGCAACACCCAAATGAAAAAGAAGAAGAAGACATAATCTCTTACCGTCTCTCGACTGTTTCTTTATACTCAGTAGCCATTTTGGTTCGCAGTCTCTGAAAGTCATCCATCATGTCTTTAAGCTTCTTTCCCAATCCACTAACGACGGATGTTCTGGTCCGATCAGCAGACGAGCCAGGTCCACAACCAGGAACTTTCCTCTGCGCAGCATTTGACTTCTCCAGGGCCACAAGCTTCGATTTTATCATCTTGACACGTTTCAAGACATCGGAGACACTCGAATCCATACGAGCCCGAAGCTTTTTCACGGCCTTGGAATCATGTACGGTCTTGGACTCTTCATTAGTGTCTTGGAGACGCTTATGAATCTCTTCAACAGCTTTCATGTCTTCTTTAACACTCTCGACGTATCCAAAGAACTCATCGAGGTTGCCTGAATCAAGAGAAGCATTTTGAGATTCGATGTCGTCGAGTTGGACTTGATGATTTAGGTCTGTGTATTTCTTGAATGAACTTGATATTAAGTCATTCATGGCGACAAATCGATAAACTAGAGAAAATGTGGACTTTGATCTCTTGAAAATGGACAAAGGACCATTAATGGGAGTTTAGATGGACCAATGCGTAATATACTTAATAAACATTTTGTGAGCTGTGTTTAGAAACAGTCAAGAGTTTAAAGACCAAGGAAGACTTTGTTGAGAAGATGGAATGTAAAATACCAAATTATGATTTGGTTGGTTACATGTTGCAGAGACGTGATCTCCATGATTGATCACTTTTAAGTTCTTTGGAAACATGGAGCCCACTTAACCCAAATATGTAATTAAACCGGTGGACTGGACCTTTAAGGCTTTTATGAGTTATTTACTTGTAGGCTTAAAAGCTAGGATTCAAAACAAGACCAAAAGCCCGCATTTGCAGACCAATGTAACCTGTGAATTACGGACAAGTCCGATCGGATTGATTCAAGCAACTCGCAGAGTTCTGTTTTACACATGAGAGACTAATTCTAAGCTAAAAAGGCTGGATTCACATAGGAATAAACTCGGTAAGACACAAAAAAGCTTCCTTCGTAATATAAGACTAAAGACTTATTTCAAGTATGTATCACCAGAAGGATCAGCTTTCCACCTTTCACCTGAGTGGTCTCTGAAAACCTCCCAAGTCGAAGAGAGTGTGTATGGAAGCAGCATCGGTAAAGAAAGGAATCTGAGCATAGACTCCAGCAAGAGCACACCGTATGCATTCAAGAAGCAGACATATGTAGGCGAATCCGATCGCCATCCAATAATACATCCCAAAACTTCCCCTATCAAAATTAATCAGCGGGAAGAAATTGCTCGTGCACCATATGACCTGAAGAGCTGTTTCAAGAAGCATACCCATCATCATGTGAAATCTCAAGTAATGAGGCAGATTTCTGTTCTTCACCACCCACATGTAACCCAAGTAGCTGTAGAGCATAAAGAACCATGTTGGCCATCTGTGTATAGCTCCCGGGATGAAATAAATCATGTCTCCGATCACGTTGTGCTTTTCTAGAAAGGGTTGGACGAAGAACCCAACATAAGATATTTGGAGGGATATCAAATAAGGGACAGAAGCCAATGTCCTCCACCACCATTCAGGTCTCTCGGCAATTTTAGGCAGTTTGATTTTGAAGAAGTCACCCTTAGCTGCTTTTGCAGGCTCTATTGGTCTACGGCGACTTCTCAAACTGGGAGCTAATGATGGCAAGCCATGACCAAAGAGCTGGAAGGTTGATGGTGCTGCTGCTAAGTCCACAGATGCAGTTGCTGCAGAAGTTAAGATTTGGGATCAGTTAAATCAATAGAGGACAGAGCCATGTTACAGGACAAGCTTCTATAACGGTTAAAAAAGGACAGCTTTTGTAGAGTTGATAGTGAAGTACTGATCAATTGATACTCAAGCTCTTCAAATGTGCTCAAGATATTTTTGTCATGTTGCTATAAGTACATGTTCAAAAGTATCTACTCGAATCCAGACGATACCTGGAAGAGGAGTAATCTCTCGGTGACATCTCTGAGAAAGTGAGCTTGCTAAAAAGCTTAATCTTGCGGATGAATCAACGTTGGGGAAGCTCACCCTTTGGTTCAAATATTTCTTTGAACTTCCACTATGATTCCTATTTTATAAATCATGATGATCACGAAAAGGTAAACACAACATCAATCTAAGTTAAAGCATCTAACAAGGGCATATGCAAGAAACGAATACCAAAGACATGCGAAACTGGAGAAGGCAGTGACTTAATTTGGGAGACAATTCTAACCTCGTGGCTTATATCTTAAAGCAATAGAGACTCATTCTAAACCCTAATTCCAATTTTCTTCTCTACAATATAAGTCAAAATCTTAATAAATCGTAAGCAAATTGATTCGAATCATGCGATTCTAAGTTTCAAACAGTGCCGTATCAGACCATAATAAATCAAAAATCCTTAGAAAGCAAAATAGTCAACCGATACAACTCAAATGATGAAAATAACGAAGAACTTCAATATCGGAGAAACAGAATCACAAACACAGAGAAATCCAAAAAGCGACACGAGATCTAAGTTGATTATGTCAGAGAGGAATTAAAGAAAAACCTGGAAGCAACGAAGTTACGAGAGACACGGTTGGTGGTCGCCGCCAAACACTGCATAATTCTTCTCCGGCGTGAACCTTCGAGGCTTTAGGTTTCAATATTTTTTTTTTTTTTAAAAGAAAAGAAAAAAGATCAAAGAAGAGTATCTTTGTGTGCAAGAAATCTGAAGCTACCTGACTTTGACAAGGTGGCAATATATACTTTTTTTAATAAAGGAATTGCAACAAAAGTCTTCCACTTTAATTTGGGCCTTTAACTAAAGCCCAAATCTATAAAATTTAGGCCCGTTTAAAGCCCAAACATTAGTGAGGGTAGTTTCGACATTTTGTAGGTGTTTCAGAGGGAACTAGGGTTTTGATTAAACCGACGTATGATCTCTCTTTATAACATAGCCGCATTGAAACCAAATCAATCATCTCTTCTATCTCAATATCGATTGTAAATTAGGGTTCTTTAGCTTTTTATTAAGAGATTTTAATGATTATTTGATAATTAAAGGTTCGCAGGAGCCTCCCGGGCTAATCTGATGATAAAAAAGCTTGAGGAATTAAGCCCCAAAGCTCCTGCTAAATTGATGTCATTCGTGTTGCAGTTCTGTCTCTTTTTATCCGGCTTAACTGTGTCAAAGCAATGTCTAGATTTTGATAGTTTTACGAAATTGTTTATAATGTTTGGCTATGATTACAAAATTATCCGAGATGTTTGGTCTATGAAGTTATATGGAAAACAATGGTTGAATTTCTTAATATGAGTCTCTCTGTTTTTAACTCTGAATCATCTTTAAAGGTTTGGTTTTTTTTTTTTGGTGTTTATTGTACTCTGTTTTTTAAAATTGTTTATAATCTTTGGCTATGATTACAAAATTATCCGCGCTTCTGAGATGTTTGGTCTATGAAGTAATGGAAAAACAATGGTTGAATTTCTTAATATGAGCCTCTGATTTTAACTCTGAATCATCTTTAAAGGTTTGTATTTTTTGGTGTTTATTGTACTCTGTTCTTGGGCATTGATGATTAAATTCAACAGCTTTACGCCAGTTCTGCTTCAGAAAATTCTTGATAGAAGAAGCTGTATAATATCTGAGCCTTTGTTTTTGTTTTTCATTTAATTTGCCGATGAAGATTTAATCCAATTTCGAGGTGTAGTGGAGCTGAGACCCTGTTTTCAGGGAGAACCCCTTGGCAGAAACTTCAATTTCTATGAAGCTAATGGATTCTTTTACTGAGGTTTTCATTTGTTTAACTTTTTTTAGAAAGAATTTATTGAATAATAATTTCAGTAGAAATACGATCAATTATAACTATCAGAACTCCATAGTAGAAATTTTTTTAAATGATTTCACGAATAATAGTTGAATCATTTTTTTTGGTGAAATTGTTTTGTTTTTCACTTTTTTATTTGTATATAAATTTATTAATAGTTTAATTTTAAAAATAACTATGTTAATTGTAAATCTTATACCAAATTCTATATTTAGATTAAAATAATCTCTAACAATATAAAATATTGTTGGAGATGGTTTTGCTCTAAATATAGAATCTTGAATAGAATCAAGATCTCTAAACGAACCTTTTAGAGAATGATTGTTTCATTTGAGAAAGTCCATCAGAAAATGTAAACCATGCTCTATTCCAATTTGCTTTTACTAGACTTGTGGATAGATTGGGGATTGCAGATAGTGGATGGTACAGTCAAATGCAATGTAGATGCTGTGTGGAGTATTAATGCAGAGAATTGTGGGCTGGGATGGATTAATACTCCACCAGAGTTCGAGCTAAGGGATGAAATTGGTGATTTGCAATGTCTTGATAACTACATGGGAATTGAGTTGCCTCGATAACTTAAGCTTTGTAAATGTGTGCTTTGAATCAGATTCTCCCAATGTTATAGCTGCAATCCTAGACCCCCAAACATTGGCCACTGAGATTAAAAAGCAGAGAAGAAGACTTCTGCTAGCAACTTTTAATGCCATTAAGAGAGCTTTCAACCTGTGAGCTGATGCCATTGCAAAGCGGTCTTCGTCTTCACACTTATATGATGTGTTTATCGATCGTAATGTGCCTCATTGGCTTGTTTCCATATTGAATATGGAGAAACAGAGGTTTTGATTCTTTTTAAGTATTGGATACTAGTTTAAGTATGGAATGAAACAAATACAAGAAATTGGACCATTTGTTAAACAAAGCCATAACTCATCACATTATAAACAATTACGTCTACAATTTTTTACAATGAGCAAATCGCAAGTCTAGACAATGAATTCATTGTGTTTAAATGGTTAAATTAATTAAAAAAACAAAACCATAAGTATAATTAACATGAAAGAAAATTATTATTATCAGCTCGAAGAGTTCGAGCTAAGAAACGGACCGTTTTTCATCATTTGTCTAAACTCCATGAAATTAATCCTACCATCACCATCAACATCAACTTGTATTATCATATTCCTACATTCTTCCAATGTTTTACCTTGCTTGAGTCCCAAGGAAGATAAAACCGCTTTCAATTCATCCACTGTAATAAACCCATCTCCATTACGATCGAATACATTGAAAGCTTCTTTCATATCTTCTTCTCCTACTTCGTCTTCATCTTCAATCATTATTGTTCTGTAAAGCTCTCCAAACTCTTCAATGTCAACACAACCATCACCATCAACATCGATCCTTTGAATAACTTGCATTAGATCGTTTTCGGGTATTATGATTCCAAGGTTCTTTAATGATTCGCTCAGCTCCTTTGTTGAAATTCGTCCGTTTCCGTCCTTGTCGAACATTTGAAACACACGTTTTAATTCCATGGAATCCATTTGTTTTGTCATTTAAAATTTAGGGTTTCTTGGAGGTTACGTGTGGAAGAAGGTAGGGTGAAGGAAGAATAAGATAACAAGAGAATGATGAAACTCCTAGAAGCCGAGAAAGCGGATTCTTTCTTGGCTTCCTGGAGACTCGATGAAGGCTAATTTCAGAAACTTAAGAGAATCGATTGAAAAACTTTGTCAAATGTTGGGGATAATAACATATAAATACAGACAAAAATAGAAGAGATAGAAAGAGTATTGTCTTATTGTTGGTGGAGAGGAAATTTTGGATCACCCATCTTTTAAAGGAGTCTTGTGGCATTGTATTTATAAATAGTTGGTCTGTTCTTTTCATTTCAACACAAATTACTTAAATTGTATTTTTAGTTAATTTTGACCAAATCGTAAGAAATTTATTACTTTATCTTAGTTGTAAAGTTATTTAACAATCTGTTGTCTTTGGATTCATTTTCATAACAAAACAATGGACATATCACAAAAAGAGTTGGTAATAGCCTGATTAGTAACGGCTGTATCTTTGAATTTTTGGATGTATGATTTAGATGGTAGGTATTGTGGCTGTAAATTATTTTTGTTATAGGTATTTTAGCTGTAAACTTTTTTGTTGTAGGATTTTATTTTTGTAAAGTCCATAAATATTGGTTATGGATTTTTGGTAATGGCCTGATTATTGTAAGTTTTTATTTTTGTAAAGTCCACATCCAAAAACTTTCTATAAATACAAAAATGATTTTTTAGAGCAAGGAAAACAAAAAATAAACTTAGAGCATGATTGAATTAAATTAGTTCTCTGAAATTTTTTTTGCTCTTACTCGATTGCAGACATTTATGGAACACCTCTATTTCCATAGCAACGAAATCCATTATCAATCACACCCATTATCTCAATTAAATAGTCAAAACACAATTCATAACTTAAATTATATTAATTGGTCTATGGAGATAACAATAAAATTACTATAAAAATAAAAATGAGCATTAATCAATTGACCAAAATATATATTTTTGTTATACTTCAGGTTTATAGCAATAGAATGATGAATAAAATTATAACATTTATGTAAAAGTGAATAAAAAAGTTAAGGGTGCTATACAAAGAAAACAAAATAAAGCAATAAATTAAAAAGTGCCCACACGCAGGATCGAACTACGGACCTTCAGTTTACAAGACTGACGCTCTACCACTGAGCTATACGGGCCTTTGTCTATATACACAGTAAGAGTTATATATCTTGTTGCTCTAAAACACACCAAACTTAGTTAATGTCAACAAACCAGAATCTAATAACACCCAAAGACTCTTGTGTGAAAACTAAACAAGAAACTTGGGAAGTGAATGAACAAAATATTTCATTTAACAGGCAAGAATTCACAGAGTAATGCCAGGAAATGTATGATTACAGATAACTTTTACATTAGAACAACATTCTTAACAAGTCTTAAACAAAAAGACCAAATATTTTCTCTGTTTCTTTTTTTCTGCAACAAAAGAGTTGTTGTAGAGAAGCTTAAGACCACCATGGAGCATCTCCAGTCCTGAAGTCAGTTTCAACCCATGGAACAAATAGAACCTTTCCTCCATCATCTATATCCGCGTGAGCCAACGCTAGCGACTGTTCCATCAAATCAAGTTTGCTTTAGAAACTATACTCGATAGATATGGAGAGAAAGAGTGTAATGTATTTGACTTACCAATGGCGCTGGACCTCTAACGACTCTGCCTTGAGCATTGTATTGGGATCCATGGCAAGGACATAGAAACTTGTTCTCAGCTTTGTTCCATGGCACAACACATCCAAGATGAGTGCACACTGCATTGATACCGTATGTTGCTAGTGTCTTGTCGTTCTCCACAACTAGGTAAGTCGGATCTCCCTACAACATAAGATGCCAAAACCGTTATTGAGACTCATCATAGAGTCGATTATCAACGAGTACTAAATAACTTGTTCATCTTCTTACCTTTAATCCTTGGGTCAGGGTACGGTCACCGGGACCATGAGTCTTAAGCCATTCTGCTGCAACTACATCATTTCCAAGTGCATCTTTAGCTGGAGTACCACCGCCTCCACCTCCGGATCTACATTATTCAATGAAACGTAGAAATTGAAACCAAGAACAATGAAGTAACAGAAACCCTCTATGAAGTCTCATTGGTCTCACATCGCAGTAACACCAATGAATTGCTAACTGCAACTTGGATTGAATCAACATCAAGAGCTAAGAACATACAAGTGAAAACTCAAACTTCACCACAATACAAAGGGTCTCTAGATTTTCTAGTTAATGCATCAATGTTCAAAAGAAGAAAGCAAAGCCCATGCATCTCAATTCAAAAACAAAATCGAAGACGAGATTAATGCTCAAAAGGTACTTTTAAGGCTTTACAACAAAAGAAAATAGCAAAATTACAAACTTCAAAGAATCACCCTGATGCAATCAATGATCCAAAAGAAAGAAAGTAAAATACATGAGTCTCATTAAGAAGCATAGAGATCAAAGTTTGAATATAATAAGAGGAACAGAGTATAAGTAAACTTACCCAGGAGGAGCAAAGAAGGTAGCGTAAGGGACAAGCATGTATCCAGTAGGGAGAGAAAGAGCACCAACGAGAAGAAGATTCATAAGCTTCCTCTTTTCCATATCTGGAACTCTGTCTGCTGGAATACTCGTCGCTTGACAAACAATTCTCAATCCATTCTTCTCCTTTCTCACCATTTGATGATTCGATTTCGTTGGCTTCACAAACAACCCACGCGACATCGCCAACATAGCGCTTCTGCTCGAACCCAGCTGCAATCCAAAAACAAAAACGAAAATTTAAGACACCCAAATACTAGTTCTGCCGTGAAACTGGTAATTCGTATACAAAGAGACCCGATGTCGATCGGGCCAAACTAGATATCAGAAACTTATGAACCAAAAATTTCATTTTGTTTTGCAATTGGAATGATCAAGAGTGAACCTGAGTAGCAGGTGAAAGAGAGGAGGACGCCATTGATGTAGTCATCGAAAGCTTCAAGAGGATATGGTCTGGAGCTTTAAAATAATGGCGGAGGATGACAAGTAGATTGCACAGATAGCTATAACCACTGGAAGAGAGAAAAGCAGATAAACCTCTGCTTCCACATAGCCACATAATTTTAGATTTTGGATGTCGTGATGACGTAATCATTAATGGGCCAATTAAGTACATTAATGGGTTATTAGTTATTAAGGCCCATATTCTCAATGATTCTCTTGAAAACATATATTTCTAATTTTTATTTAATTTATGGAATAACCAATTTAATTGTAATTTTAAGGTTTTCTGCAAAATAAAACCACTCAAGTCGAAAAAAAACCATCCAAGTAAAAAGTGTGCAAAAAATTCATCAAAGTGACCATAATTTACAAAACAACCATCCAAGTAAACATGTGCAAAACAAGTGACATATATTTTTGCAAAAAAAACCTCTAAATAAAAATATGTAAAAAAACCCCAAAGTGATTTACAAAAAAATCATTATCCCTAAATATAAATTTGATACTCAAAACTTGAATCAAAACGAACCCCCAATTAAAAGGAACTGAACTGAATCGAATCTGATGAAGTATCTGAATGGGTCTTAAACCCTGAAAGCGAATCCATATATACGCGATGAATTGGATAATCATGATATTATTAACGATTTTAATGGAACCCTATCCAATTCATCGAGTATAGATCGGGTTCAGTTTCGGGTTAGTTTATCAAAATTTCTATAAAAATTCAAAATTAATAAAGATTTAATGAAAAAATCTATAAAAAAAATTTAATTAAAAATATATCGAGTAGCCATTTGGTTCTTGATTTGTTTCTGATTTAGGTATGGTTTTTCGAGTACATAGATTTAGGATCCATTCAAATACTTTATCAGATTCGGTTCAGTTCAGTTCCTTTAAATTAGGGGTTCGTTTCGATTCAAGTTTCGGGTACCAGATTTATATCTAGGAATAATAGTTTTTTTGCAAATCACTTTGAGGATTGTTTGCATATTTTTATTAGGAGATTTATTTTGCAAAAATATGTGTCACTTTGATGGTTGTTTTGCACATGTTTACTTGGATAGTTGTTTTTTAAATTATGGTCACTGATGGTTTTATTACACACTTTTTACTTGGATTATTTTTTTGTAATCTGAGACCACTTGAGAGTGGTTTTTTTTGCAGAAAACCCTAATTTTAATTGGTAAAAATGACATAAGGAAAGAGATTATAGTGCCATGAATAAAATTTAAATTAAATTTTTTAAAGAAATTTTAAAGGTAGGATACAGTTCTAGTGATTATATAATTTGTAAAATACAAGTGGGCCTTAGTGGGCTTATAAACTTCATTTCAGCCATAATAATTAATTAATTAGAAAAAAAGAGAGTAAAAAGGTAAAGAGAGAGTCAACGAAGGAAATAAGGAAGAAATGATGAAATGTGCATGGCGTGAAACTGTGAGAGACATGCACTCATCACGTGCTTGCATGTGTGTCTCTCTTTGCTTTCGACCTCTTTTTTTTTTTTTTAAAATCATCTAAAATCAATAAAAATAGAGTAAAAACTAATATTGAGAAAGTTATACTACATAGATTTAACAACAAAAAATTTCTGAGCCATAAAAATGAAATTTAAGAATCAACAAAAAAAATTGAGTGAAATATAATTTGAAAATGGTTATAGTCCACATATTTAACAAAAATGTATTTCGTATAAAAATATAATGCTACTTTTAAATATATATATTTTAGAGTTCAAAGGTTGCAAAATTGCAGAACTAGTGCGTTTAGTACATAAAATACGTGACTAGTGTTCTTGAATGATGGATGATTCATACAAAGCAAACAGTCAAAACATTAATTTGTAAGCCAAAACTAAAGAAAATGAGTTTTAAACCAACTAAAATGGCTTAAAAACATTATTTCTATTGTGTTATAATGACTCTTTTTTTTGGTCGGCTCTATCTTGGTAATGGTTATACATGTTGAATATACGAAGATTCTTTTTAAATAGATTCTTCACGAAAAAAGAATACATTAATGTTACAAAAAACATTAAACTTGAAAAGAAATGAAAATAAATAAAATTGTGGAATGCTTTTAGGCTTTTCCATTAACCAATGCATCATCCTATCTTTCTTGTCCTCTTTTCCAACAATGCATCATATCTCAAATCAAACCTTGAAAATGCCTTCTCATAATTTAGACTCTTACTTAGCTTGATCTTTTTCACATATTGGCACTTTTATATGCTCCAATGAATTTCAATTATGACAAAAACAAAATCAAGGTACTTGGATTCGGATCATTGTCTTTTGGATTTGAGATGAAACTGCTCTTATTTTATTTTTTAATTTAAAAATCTAATTTTCTTCGCAAATTCATGACAACAATCTGATTTTTACGAAAATCAATAGTACTCGGACTCCATTGAATATAATTTGTGGATTTACAACGAAATACAATTTCCTATAATTTATTTTTAAGGGAAGATTTTCATCATAATTCCGTTAAAAATATCTTCTCCATACGAATTCTCGACGATTTTTTCCATTGGAAATTAAATAGACATATTTTTTTCATAAAATCCTAACTCGTTTTTTTCCCTTCAATATATGAATTGTTTATATATCCTGTTATATATAATTGTGTATTTGCAAATATTTCACATAAGATATTATTATGCATATATGAAATGAAGAGTAATATAATAGTATAAACATAAATATTATAAAGATTGCGCAATGGCGAAGCAAGGCACCCCAAGGCAAAGTCATGAGCTTATAAAGTCACTCAGGCTTCTTCTTATATTCTTCTGCTCACTTTTTTTATCTTCTTTTTATTTTTTTCAGTAGTATTAAATTTGCAAATTAAAAGGAAAAAGCATTTCACTGCATGCTTTTATATATTACACACATGACACAAACATTTATAAATTTCAAAATATTTTATCATAAAAGAAACATTTATAAATTTGAATCCTTGAAACGATATGATATTAACTAACCATCATAGTCTGGTGGTTAGATATCCCAACCGTTGTCTTAGCATTAGGAGTTTGAATTTAAGAAGTCGTATAATCTCCACGTGAAATTATTTGGGGTTTTAGAGAGGGTTTAGGATATAGATTAATTAGATTTTGTCGATCTTTTTTTTGATCGGAGTAGATCTCATCCATCTAATTGTTGACAAAAAAAAAAACATACGAGATTTATAAATATATAAACAACAATAACTATATCTAATTATAGATATAATTAATCAAAGTTGTTAACGACAAAAAGATAAACTAATGGTCTTGAATTTAGCAAACTCTCTTCTTCTTCATTAGTCAATTATTCACAATTAATTAGTATCAATTACTTGTAATCTCCGTTATCAACATTAATTAACTTTTTTTTTTTTACCAATATGCATGTCGAAGCTTTGGATTCCACCGGAAATTACAAAGCTCATTGGATTCAAAATGTTTTCAAACAATATATAAAGAATCAAATCACCTATCTTGCTTATACATTTGGTGACTCTTGAAGATAAACTAGAGATTAGAAAATCGTGCAAAACATATAAATACATATTTCAACAAAGTTTCTTAATTAGTAGTTTAAGTGTTTGTGTTGATCATGATGAATCCTTGTGACTATTAGATGACCAGTCAATGCAAAATCTCTTTGATCTATATAAAAAGGTTTCCAATGAATAATAATCAACTCATTCTTGACACGTCTTAGTACTTCAAATGTGAGTGATATAAACATATTAATTGGATAAAACATATACATTTAATTGTCATGCAATTAAATTTTTTTGTAATATAATGTAATGTCATGAATCATGATTTGCTCGTGGATCTCAATATATGCCACACACTCTCTGCCACTGCAGTAACAAAGTACATTTATCAGGGAATTATGAAACTCAAGATTGAGTTTGTTCTTGAGTCTTTGCTTGAATCGCTTGAACAAGAAAGTAAAGAAGACTCAGAGAATTTTACGAGTTTGGATTCCAAACCGAAATCCTATGTCTCGCCGGAATCTTACTTCCGGAATCCATTATCACCGAGCTTAGAGCTCAAAAACCCGAACTTCACAAGATTCATTACACTTTAGGGTTCACTCACTCTCTATCTCTCTTTGTTACAACTGACTTACACCTCAAGCTAATTACAACAAATAGAACTTATAGAAAGAAGAAAAGAAACAACTCTAATTGAATCTCTCAACATAATCAAACCGACTCTAACTTCTTCTTCTTGACTCGTCCTCGCTTTAGCAAGAAGAAGATACTCGAGTGATGTGGTCGGATCCTAATTTCGGATCCTGATTACCCAATTAGACTTAAAGGGTCTTGAAGTTTAACCTTCTCCTTGACTTGGAGATTTCATTTCCTTGTATTAATTCTGAAACTTTTTATTCACCAAGAGTCTTCTAATATCTTTAACTTTGATCATGACTATATCTTCAGGAATATTAATTATCTTTGGCTGTTTTTTCTTGTTAATTTTATATATTATGTAGAAAGTTTTCACACTCAAATTGAATTCATGGTTTAGATGGCTTAACTAATTGTTCTAGTATCAAGGATTCGACGCCTCTCCATCATAGGTGAATGATAAAAAGTTGAGTGAGACCTACATCGAAAAGAAAAAAAATTAATTCCAGATAATCTTGTAATCTTGCATGATAGAATTTAGGGTTTGAGTTATAGATCGGATTTGGTCGATAGATAATACATATACTATATAAAAAATATATATAATTTTGCATTATTGTTTAGTTATGGAGGAAAGTACGAATATAAAAGCAACAAACAAATAGTATCCTTTCAAAGTTTAAACAAAGTAGGTGACCCTTGAGAATTTTGGGTGTTATATAGTATTTACTAAACATTTAATCTTCCTAATTAATTTCCATTTTAGTCATCTCTATATATTAAATCGGAGGTACCCTCACATTTTAGATTTCATTTTATGTGTTATAAAGTATAGGTTAAAATTAACCTATGATTTGGACTAGTCAAATTTTTTTTACTAATCTTATTGATTATGTAACGTTTGAATACTTTATTTTCCAAAAAATCTTGCATTATCTTATAAATTTAAATACATGATTTTCCTGATCCAAAAAATATTGTATTGTCTTCTAAATTTGAATTTGAATTTGTAGGTTCTCTAATCTTAGTCGTTTCTTTAAATTCATCTTTTTAAATCATGATCGTTCATTAAAAATAATATTAAGTATTTAGGTATTTGGATACCCGTTCGGGTCGGGTATATTGGGGTCTCGGATTTTTGGTTCCATTGATTTAGGACCCATTAGGGTATTTTTATTTTTTGGGTCGGGTTTGGTTCGGATCTAGATCGGATTCGAGTTTGGGTTTGGATATATTCATCTAAACTTTTATAGAATTTCAAAATTAGTAAAGATTTAATTAAAAAAAATAACATAGCCAAAATTTAATAAAAATATATCGGGTACCCATTCGGGTTATGTTCGGGTTTGGGTTTAGTTTTTTCAGATTCATAGATTTAGGACCCATTCGGGTATTTCATTAGATTCGGTTTGGTTTTGGTTCCTCTTATTTCGGATCGGGTTAGGTTTGGGTTTCGGGTATCGAGTTTTTTGCCTAGACCTAATAAGTAATATTTAGAAAATATTCGTTTAAGGAAAAATGAAAAGAAAATTTGTTTAAGGAAAACTAAACATTAAGAATATTCGGGTACCCGGGATAGAGTTTGATCTTTTTGGGTAGCGGATTTTTGATTCTTTTGATTTAAGACTCATTCGACTATTTTTATTATTTGGGTTGGGATCGGTTTAGTATAGATTGAGTTCGAGTATTTTTATATAAAAAATCAAAAATAATAAAGATTTAATAGAAAAAACTCTAAAAACGCCAAAATTTAATAAAAATATATCGAGTACAAATACAATTCTTGATTTGATTTTTTGGGTACATATATCTAGGATCCATTATGGTACTTTTTCGGGTTCGATTCCTCTAATTCGGATTTTAGTTATTTTGATTCAAAACTCATTCGAGTATTTTATTTTTGGATCACTATCGTTATACATGAACATTTAAGTTAAAAAAACTTAACCCCGCGCTATAGCATGGGATAAATCCTAGTTTTTTATTATAAAATTCTCTTCTTTAAATATAGAATTAATATCTTTTTAGTCTCTTAAATAAAAGGGTGGTTAGCTAAAATGATCTTAAAGTTTTATTTAATAACTAGAATGATCTCTATGTTTGAAAATTATTTAAATATATTTTAAACTCATGTAATACAAAAATACCCTTATTTCCTTTGGTGACAAAAAACGTATTTACAGAAATGCCATTAATGAAATCTACCATCACTGTAAAACGGACAATGACGGTAGATTTATTTTAAGTTATGGTAGATTTATTTTTATATGGTAAGAGCTGAAATGTTGGTGTGATGGTAGACTAGTTTAACAAATGGTGGTAGACTTTCATCGTTTGGAATGGTAGACTTGTTTATGTTTGATAGTAGATTTATTTTACTTTGAAATATCGTCTTACTTCTCATGTGACGGTAGATTTATTTATTAAGTAATGGTAGATTTATTTATTAAGTGATGGTGGACTTAATTTACGGTAATTTAACTTTGATAGTAGACTTATTCTGCATATAATGGTAGATTTATTTAGCTAATGATGGCAGATTTTCATTTATTTGGTAGTAAAAAAATTTTAGTTGAATTTCAGTTCAAATTTAAAGTTGCGGTAGACTTATTTGTACTTTGACGGTAAATTTTATTTATGTTTGATGGTAGAGTTTTC
The DNA here is from genome assembly GCA_009757365.2 of Lepidium campestre. NCBI lineage: Eukaryota > Viridiplantae > Streptophyta > Magnoliopsida > Brassicales > Brassicaceae > Lepidium > Lepidium campestre. Next base: position 111,154 of record WJSH01008080.1, on the reverse strand, counting down.
TTTGTTTGGTAGTAGACTTATTTCGAGTTAAATTAAAGTCACCATTTACATTTGACGGTAGACTTATAGTCTATTTTACGGTAGAATTTATTCTTCTATGATGGAAGATTTATTTGTGACATAATTGTCGTTTGACGGTAGATATGTATTTTGCTTTACGGTTGACTTAAATTCATTCGGCGGTAGAGTTTATGTACATGTAATGGTAGAATTATTTTTCTTATGTTATTAAAGGTATCATGTGATTGGCGGTAGATTTATTTATGAGTTACGATAGAGTTAGTCAGTAACATATGGTAGATTTGTTGTTCTTTGACGATATATTTATTTTGTAGCAAATAAAGCATATTTTGCATCAAATAAGACATATTTTGCATTCCATGGTAGACTTATTATTACTCAGTGACAAATTTTGTTATTGTTTCATGGCAGAATTATTGATATTTGATGGTCCACTTATTTTACAATGATTTATGTGTGATGGTAGACTTATTTTTCGTACAACGGTAGGTTTGTTTGGCTAATAATTGTAGATTTTTATTTATTTGGCGGTCGACATATATTGATTTTCACGGTAGATTTTATTGGTGTTTAATGGTAGATTTTTATGCACTTCGGGTTGAAATTATCCCTATTCAACGGTAGACTTAATGTATGTGATGGTAGATTTTAGTTTTTGTGTTGTGGTAGATTTGTTTGAAAACAAAACTCTAACAGCAAAAAATACAATTTTGCCCTTGATTTTTTGTTGATGCACGATCCAAAAAAAAAGTTTGTGCCGTCAACCTCATGAATTCGATTTTTCAGTCTAAGCTTATCTTTCCATGAAAATTTGTTTTTAGCACTTTATTTCTTCTTCTAGCAATGAATCAAATTGTGATAGTGTGTGGAGAATGAAAGTTTGAGAGAAATATGTAGTTCTTTTTCATTGACAAATCTAAAAGATGTAGAATTTTGAGTGTAGAAGAAACAGCAAGTTTTGTTGATTTTGTTGAGATGATATATGAAGATTTTGTAAGAATGAGAAAATGTGTAATAGGTTTAGAAGATTAAAATGAGAAAAACAACT
>WJSH01008080.1:52525-110067 GCA_009757365.2 Lepidium campestre | reverse complement strand
AAATAGCACAATTGTTATTAAAATTATATAGTTTGGTTTTAAAGTAATTTATGACATCCCTCTAAATCTTAACATAAAAAATCTCTAGTTTAGTAATTATGCAAAACATTGAGTGTATTTAAGTTATTCATTCTAAATAAAATATCAAAAAAATAAAAGGTGATTAGCTAAAATGATCTAAAAGTTTTGTTTAATTACTAGAATGATCTCTATGTTTGAAAATTATTTAAATATATTTTGAAACTCATTTAATACAAAAAGACCCTTTTTTCTTTGTGACAAAAAACGTATTTACAATATTGTCATTAATAAAATTTACCACAACTGCAAAACAGACAATGACGGTAGATTTATTTGATGTAATGGTAGATTTATTTTTATATGGTAAGTGATGAAGTGTTGGTGTGATGGTAGACTTGTTTAACAAATGATGGTAGACTTTCGTCGTATGTAATGGTAGACTTGTTTTTATTTTACTTTGAAATATCGTCTTAGTTATCATGTGACGATAGATTTATTTATTTAGTAATTGTAGATTTATTTATTAAGTGATGGTAGACTTAATTTACGATGATGTAGCTTTGATGGTAAACTTATTATGCATACAACGGTAGATTTATTTGGCTAATGATGGCAAACTTTCATTTATGTGGCAGTAGATTTATTTTGAGATGAGTTTTAGTTCAATTATAACTTTGCGGTAAACTTATTTGTACCTTGACGGTAGATTTTATTTATGTTTAATGGTAGAATTTTCTTTGTTTGGTAGTAGATTTATTTTCGAGTTAATTAAAGTCACAATTTATATTTTTGAGTTAATTAAAGTCACAATTACTTTGACTCAATGGCAGACTTCGTTATTGCTTCATGGCAGACTTTGTTATTGTTTCATGGCAGACTTATTGGTATTCGATGGTCGATTTATTTTATGGTGATTTATTTGTCATGGTAGACTTATTTTGCGTACAATGGTAGATTGATTTGGCTAATAATAGTAGATTTTCATTTATTTGGCAGTAGACTTACTTGAGTTGAATTTTCGTTCAATTTTAATGATGTGGTAGACTTATTTGGACTTTGACGACATATTTTATTTGTGTTTGATGGTAAATTGTTGTTTTAATGTTATGGTAGACTTATTTTGAATATAAAAACTTAAAAGCAAAAAAAAGGCAATTTTATGCCTTATATCTTAGATGTTAGACGACCCATCTATTTTTTGAGCCATGGACCTCTATGAAAGTTGTTTCTCTGTGTAAACTTTATTTTTCCATTTGTTTATTTTACCTTAACAATGATTCAAATTGTGATAGTGTGTGTGGAGATGGAAGTTTGAGAAAATGAATGATACTTTTTTATTGACAAATCTAAGAGGTATAAAGTTTTGGATGTGGTATAGAAAACAAGTTTTAATGATTTTACTGGAATGATGTATGAAGATTTTTGTTTGAATTAATGGTCTCATGAGGTACAATTAAATTACATGTTGTCCAAAAAGTATGCAAAAATTACCAAAAGATATTCTCTTTGTTAACTCTGTATACACAAAACCCACCAAGTATGGTTTGGTTATTGAATTTGAAGACTTGAGTACATTTAGTGTGTTGTATAGCAAGAATTTTGCTTCTGAAGTTCACTACATATGGTAAGGAGTATGTACTAATTTAACCAAACCCAATCATGAAGTTATTATTAACAAAAGCACTTTGAAATTCAAAACATTAAAAAAAGCGTTAGGAAATACAGATTTTTAGTGGAGCTTTTGGCATCCATAATTGAAGAAAACGATCATAAAATGAGCAAGTTGCCACAACGCTTTGCTTATGATTTTTCCCTTTGTACCAATTTGTTTTTTTTTTTTGTTAATTCCAATTTGTTTCATAGGCAAGTGATTTGTGCTTGTTATAAGTCTCCATTCCTTCACCCTTACCACCATCACTAACCTTTGCTACAACAAAAACGTTTTGCATAATGGCTGCCAAAACAACACCGCTCAAAGAGAGATTGTGTTTGATTCTCCACACTCTTCTATCTAGAGGCAACAATGTACTATTCACAGGTTTTGAAACAGACCTCGTGTCCTAAACTCTTAGAGTTTCATCATAACTTCTAGTAAATATAGAACAAGGGTCACTTGGGCTTGGAAAAATAAAGCAAACATCCATTATATGAAATTTGGAGCTGATTTTTCACCAAACTTCTCTTAGAGAGTAACCTGTTTCAAGGAGAAAAAAACATTTTACTCAAAACAAGCTTACAAAGACACACCACAAATGTATCTGAAGAACAAACTAACATTTAATTATATACTCGTTTCTCAATTGCATTACCTTAAAGCGCCAACCTAGTTTCAATAAACAACTCATGTACTTGATTAAAAATTCTGACTATATTAAGCTAATATCATCACCATCACCAGCATCATAAGGTACAACTTATTGTTTTATACAAGTCTATCATGGATTACACAATTCAAAACAAATCTACCATCACATTAATCATACAAACCCTAAATAAAAAATTTAAAAACTTCTAAAACTATGAAAAAATCTTTCATGAAACAAAAATTTACAAAAAGGGTTGTAGAAATCTTTGTAAATCTACCTTAACTAACCTCAAACACTCTGGTATCTCGGAAACCTCCACCCTTCACCAAAACTCGAAACTTAGAACAAGAGGAACCACAAAAATCAAACAAAAGGAACCACGAAAATCAAACAAGAAGAATCGTGAACCCCATTTATCTTACACACAATATCAATCGCAAGAAGAACCACAAAAATTCATTCTCAAATCGAACAAGAAAAAAACCAGTCATCTAGGGGAGTCTCTAGATGGGAGGAGGAAGAAGACATGTGAGGTGGAGTAACGTTTTTTTCTTAAATGCACAATTGTAATTTAAATTAGATACTTTGGTTTTAAACTAATTTACATCGCTCTACTAAATCTTCATATAAAAAATCTGTAATTTAGTAATTATGCAAAATATTTAGAGTATTTAAGTTATTTTTAAGATAAAACGCTTAAAATATTTTCTTACGTTACATACTAAAAAAAAAGTCAGTCAATTGCTTTTTCATTTATTTCGTTCTCATCTAGAATATCAAAGATCTCTCTGTATTTTCACATTTTCTAACATATATTGACTTTAAAGGTTTTTATTAACCTGTAATTCTCGTCTAAAAATGGACAGTAGTCTCAGGCTTTTGACAGTAAGAGATAACAAGTAAAAAAAATTAATAAAAAGTTGTTCAAATGGCTTATTCACATGGCAGTTTGTTCATTGACTTCTCAATGTTTTTCTTTATTGACTTAAAATTTAATTACATTTTTGGGAAATTCAAAACCTAACAAAAGGTTACTACAAAGACTTAAGGACAAGGAAATCAAGCTGTCATAAGCTAGTTTAACAATGTATGATTAGAAAAATACAAGACTTAGATTTCAAAAGTTAATCAATGTTTCTAACTATAAGGATAAGATTCCAACATGACAAAATTGTTTAGAGAGTTTTAATATTAATATACATGTAATCCCTAGATCTTTAAATTATAAAGTTGATCATCTTGTTCGTAGTATCAGAGAAACGAATTTGCTTGTGAATTTCATCATTTGTAAACTCTATTTCCGTTTGAGTAGACTCTCTATTAATTTTTTTTTTGTCAACAATTGGATCGACAAGATCCGATCCATAACCCAAAGCCTACTTCTTAAAAAAGAATTTCTTCTACTTGTCGCGAGAAGGAATCGAACCTTGGTACCAAAGAATTTGTAAAGAGGCCACTACCATTAGGTGACTTGTACTCGGCCTATTAAGGAAATTTAAGTTAACAATTAAAAATTATTAATACACATTCATAAGCTTTATTAGTGACTACATTATATATGATAAAATAATGATACATGATTATTTAATGACTACATTATATAATGATTCTTGAAAGATTGTGAGAGTAATAAAACTAAAAACCTACCGATTATGGATCATGTAAAATTTGAAAAACAACATTTTATTAATCAACAATGACAAAACTCGATCTCTACTCTAAATTTTATTACGCGGAATAATATGATTACGTGGTTTTGAGGTTTTTGGCTTCTGATTCCTTTGTTGGTGATGGCTTTGTCTGTACAACTTAGCGGCGACGGCAATGTCGTTTTCAGATTAGGGTTAAGAAGGTATTGTGCTTCTTGAGCCACTTTTTGGACTTTTGTTTTTGGCTCGGCCCACTTGAGATGAGTTGAACCTTCTCTTTGTTATTTTTATTTTTATTTTATTTTATTTTATTTTGGCTACAGTGGTCTATAATTCTTATATTTCTCCCGGTGTAAAATCTATTTTAATAAGAAAAATCTTTATCGTAAAAACAAATCTTTGTAGAAAAAATTGAGAAATATATATATTTAATGTTTGAGTTAACCAAAATATTTCCTCCTGTATTGCGAATCCAAGTGCTTTTGTAAAAAAAAAAAAATCAAAGAAAGAAAGAAAGAATTTAACAGAGATTTTTGGCTTAATTAAATAAAAACAAGAATCTCACTTTAAATTAAAGAAAAATAAATGTATCTTTGAGAGAATCTTAACTATTTACTATAAATAAGAAAAAAACCAAATAATTATAGAAGAGATCATAATCATATGTTAATACCTGAATTGACAATAAGTAAAATATATAATCTCAAAAGACCCAAAACTCCTTTCTTTGATAATAAAGACAACTTCTCTCTTTTAATGTCTCTGTCTCTCTCTCTTTTCATCTTCCAATTAACAAAGGAGGAAGCTTGAGAGACTATCAAAAATCAATCAATCAATGGAGTTTCATCTTGAACATCCTCTTTCACATTCTTCTCTCTACAATAACGACACAGACGATGAAACCTTACCACAGTCTCTCTTCCTCGTTGAGTTTCAACATATGCCTTCTTCTCATTACTTCCATAGCCTCAAGTCCTCTGCTTTTCTTCTCTCTAATCGAAATCACGCCATTTCTTCAATCATTCAGGTCCAAATTATAAACTTTTCGAAATTTTCTGGGTTTTAGTTGTCAATACTGAATCATTATCGCAAAAAGTTTAACTCTTTTTGTTTTTTCTTTTACTGAAATTGCAGTATTCAAGAAAATTCGACGACCCATCTCTGACGTATCTTGCTGTTAATTATCTAGACAGGTTCTTGTCCAGTGAAGATATGCCGGTAAAAACAGAATCTTCCGACAGAATCTGACGTTTGTTTCGACTATAGTTTGACTAATTTATATTAAAAATGGTTTTTTTTTTTTGTTCCGGCAGCAACCAAAGCCTTGGATTCTCAAGCTTATCTCTCTTTCTTGTGTCTTTTTGTCTGCCAAAATGAGGAAGCCAGAGATATCTGTCTCTGATCTTCAGGTAACTAAAACAAGAGCTCATGAAAAAAGATTGAATCTCTACAATGTGAATCTGTTTTAACATTGATGTTGAGTGTCTGAACATTGAATTTTGCAGGTGGAAGATGATTTTTTTGATGCTCAGATGGTAGAGAGAATGGAGAATGTGATTTTAGGAGCTCTTAAATGGCGAATGCGTTCTGTTACTCCTTTCGCTTTTTTCGCCTTTTTCATTAGTCTCTTTGAGCTCAAAGAAGATCCTTTATCACTTAAACATTCTCTTAAATCTCAAGCCATTCACCTTACTTTCAGTCTTCAACATGGTAAAACAAGATTAACGTTTTCCTTCAATCACAGTCACATCTCATTCTTTGAATTGAATGTTTAATATCATTTTACAAAATGCTGCAGATATCAAATTCCTCGAGTTTAAACCATCAGTGATTGCAGGCGCTGCACTTCTCTTTGCTTCTTCTGAGCTCTGTCCTTTACAGTTTTCATGTTTCAGTAATAGAATCTGCCAATGCACATATGTAAATAAGGTAAAGTTTTGGACAAGTAAATGATCTCAAATGGAGCTTTTTCATTGCGATTCTAAGCGAGCATTAATCTTGGTTGCAGGATGAGCTAATGGAGTGTTACAAAGCAATACAACAGAGAGATGTAGTTGAAGAAAACAAAGGAAGTACTGAGACAGCAATAAATGTGCTTGATCAGCAATTTTCGAGCTGTGAAAGTGATAAGAGTATCACAATCACAGCTTCTTCACCATAAGAGGGAGCAAAACTAGTAGTCGTCAGTGTTAAGCTGAAAATGCCGTTAATGCTCAGATCATAATGCATTCACTTAAGCTATTCAAAAATCACTTCTGGTCCCCTTTTGAAAAGGACACTTGTTTCTTCTTTTTCTCTCCATCCATCTTTCTGCTCTGCTTCCATATAAGCCATTCTCTCTTCATGGAAGGACAAGAGATTGATGAATGATCAAAGACGAGTCTCGGGTTCTGTTCTTTCTTCTTCTTTTGGACCACAACACAAAAAAAAAACAACGAATAATCAAATCTGTAGTATTTATATATCTGTTAAATGTTCACTGTATCTACATTATTGGTTCCTGGAGTTGAAGTTGTTTTGCTTGGGCTGATAATCAATAAATATTGTTCTTGTGTTTATAAGCTATGTGGTTATGTTATTGTAAGATTAATGGGGTCACGAGTAAAAAATGGATTCAATTTTTTTCAGGAATAAGATTTTGTCTTATGAGACTTCGTTATCCGAGTTATATGGATCCAGTTGCCAGAATCTCTGTTGCAGGCAGGCAATATGATACTCTTTGGACCACTTTTTTCTCAGTTTTGAAATCATTCAATTGCTTTTGTTCTTACTGTAATCAATCTCTTGTACTAATCTACATTAGGCCCATTAGGTTTGTGATATACAGAAACCAGTCAGGCCCATTCGTGGAAACAAATTCCACAATGACAATGACTCAATGAGGGAGGAATGACCATCCGGTTTACTCGAACCATACCGAAATGCAAACTGGTTAGATTCAGACAGAACAGGTAAGATTTTTCCAAGAGTAATAAATTCAAATTCTGTTGCAATATGTTTCAAAGACTCTGGTGCTGAAAAGAATGTATAACATTGGTTTCCAATTTCAGACATTATTGAGAAGCTAGAAGAAAATATAAAAGCTTCTGATGTAAATTCTAATGCACAACAACAAAACACAAAGATGAACATGATTGAAAGGTAAGAAAGTAAATATATATATATAGCATCTTCATCGTTACCTCGCAAAGAGCGAGAGAGTGAGATCAGACAGGTCCAAGAGTTCCTTCACTTCGACTTCTTCGCATAGAGAGCTCAGATCTCAGACTAGACAATCTATTACCAGTAGCAATGTAATGATTCTCGTAAGCAGCTGGAGATAGTTTGTGTCCCACAGGTGGAAGACGGCTGCTTCTCTCCTTGGACCTTTTCTGCAAAGCCGGTGTTCTCCGACCTGAGGATGATCCGTGTTTGTGAGTACTGGATGCACCATGGCTACTCTTCCGGCTACTGTTTTTGAGTTCTGATCTGAGACCTCGGTCCAACTGATGTGTGCTTGTCCCGAGTCGAGCATCTTTAGTGCCTTGTCTGTTATAATATACTAGATTTGGCAGGAGTCCCAAAAGATACTTTCTCAGTTGTTCATCACCAACATTCTTCTGTGCAGGGTTCCCTTCCAAGCTTATAGCTTGAAGAGAACTGTAATTTGCAGCGAGCTGGCCAAGACATTTGGTGGTTGTAAACTTATTGAAACGTAAATCCAAGACCGTCAATTTCAAGAGACGATGAAGACCCTCAATTTCGCTGATCTTGTTCCCAGCTAGGTATAGTTCTTTCAGAGAAGAGCAAGAAGCCAGACCTAAGTCAATAACAGAATAGCCACGCACAATACATCAAACATGATTTTCATACAAAAGCTGATATCTAAGGAATGTAGATGAGCAAAGATGAGGCCATACCATGACCAAGTCTTAATATTCTGTTGTAACTCAGATCTAATACTCGAAGCCGAGTGAGTTCACGCAGGCCCTCGATCACCGAAATACTGTTCTTTGACAAATTCAAGGCATGTAGTCCTCGAGGAAGAGCACCAGCCGTTATCCTGACTGGAAAATGTATTAAGACCAGTAAAAATAGACGAAACAAAGACAATCAGTGTGTGTAGATGATTAGCAAGAAGGGGCTATGTAGCTCTCTACCTATTGCATTTCCTGAGAGATTAAGAATTTTCAGACCAACAAATGCACTGAGGAATGGTATCACAACCAGACCGTGGCTAACTAGCTGGGCAGTGGTTGCAGAAGCACTTAGAGAGGATATATATTTTTTCGCAGCTTCCATTCCAGGAGTTAATTTGATGACATCAACTTTAGGAGAAGCTGTTGATGGTTCATTCAACACGCCAGGTTCTCTTGGCAATTCATCTTCGTATTCTGTTATTTCATCGGCTTCCTCACACAAATTTACATGGTGAAGGTCATTGACCCAATCCTCAATACGTTTGAATTTAAAATCCTTTCCCGGAAATTCTGCTTGCTGGTTGGATGTTTCTCCTTCAATGAACTTTGTTAATTTTAGCTCATCTGTAGGTGGTACTATCCAATCTTTTGCCAAAGAAGAATAATCATATGCATCATCATATCCGTCCTCCACGAGATTTTCCTTCTCGTTGGTATTTCCAGATTTATGCATGCCATAGTCCCGATCTTGATCCTGCTCGTGCTTAACCTCTTCATCGGTCTCATGGACAGATTTATCTGCTTGGCACATGTCCAGAGCACGAAGGTCATCAGAGGATCTAGAGCGGTGAGAAGAGTATTTGAGAGGTGAAGATTTCTCGGATGCAGAGTCAGCAATATTGGGCATTGAGTTAGACCTCACCATCATTGGTAAATCATGAGGTGCTTGGCTGTTTGATTTGTCCATCTGTTCACCAAATAAGGAGGTATCATCGGGCTGATGGCTGTCTTTATCAGTATGATGAAGATCTCCAACCGAGGAATTAGACCCATTGAGTGCTTGATCCGAAACCTGGTAAGCAGAAACTGAAGCTCGAGGAGCTTTTTGATACAGATTAGGACTTTCTTCAACACGCTTACTGCTGCCTACCTCAAATGTACTACTCTGTTCAAGAGAATTTGGAGAAGTAATCGGATCTGTTCCATCAGCTATTCCATTCTCTGTGGTATTCAAGTATAGTTCATCTCCATGAGATTGACTTTTCTTGAGATGCCGTACCTGATGTTCCCCAATATCATGGTCAAGAATGCCAGTGGGCTTAATTTCCTCAGATTTCCAGACACGCTCAATAACGGTAGAGGCACTTGGCTTGCTGTTTCCACTAACAGAAGCAATGTTTCTCCCAAATATGATTGAGCTCAATCTTTTCGATTTAGACCCATTTTCTCTGTTCAGTCCTTCTGAAAATCCTTCAAAAGATTTCTGAATCACCAGAAAAAGATTAGCGTTCTCTTGTCGGACAAAGTAATCTTGCGTAGAGAGTGTACAAAAACCATGCTTAAGACAAGAGGTAATAATGTTTCAGCTTACCTTAGGTTTATGGTGGTGGACGTGAGCGTTGAAGCATGAAAACCTGACCATTGTGTCAAACTTAATCACATCGAACTACATCACCAGTTAAAACAACAAAGGAAACTAAAAACCAAACCACAAAGCTGTTCTTTCAAATTACAACCAAAACTCGAAAAAGGAGATCAAGTTACGTTTTTTGCACGAATAGAAAAAGTTGCTAATAAGGTTTAAAGGTTCATGTGGCGTAAGAATGTTAGCCGTAATCAAGGGTTAGACCCTCTGAAACACGACGGAGCCTCCAAATGATTGATGCTAGAGAAATCCTTGGAAGAGGAAGACAGAGTGAAGTCACCACTTCAAAGCCACCCCACACCTGCGCAGAGGTGCGAGAAGCACACGACTTTGCAGAAGCGGCCAGAGTGAAGAATAATTGTTTCGAGCTTAAGCAAGCCCAAGTCTTTTAAATTGCAATGAAGTAGCTCACCTGACAGGAGAGGGATAACAATATTTTAACACTGAGCCAGAATCAAATTTAACAGGAAAAAGAAAAAGCTAAAAGCTTGCAATTCAGGTTATAAAAGAACAGAATCAAAGTATCAACGAATATCATCAATTCAAAGAACTACCATCAAAATCGAATCGACGACAAAAAAAAAGAACATCAACTGTTCCACGAAATTACGGAAAAAGGTCAACAAGTTTAGAAAACAAAAAACCCGCAATAACGAAACACAAAAGAGTGATAAAATAAAGCATGAAACACGAAACCGTTGTCACGAAAACTCACAGGAACCAAGACGAACACAAAGAATCGGACAACAATGGAATCGGGAGATAGAAGAGAAAGAAGAAGAAGAAAGAGATTCTCACCAAAGAGGAAAGCGATTCGATCTCAAATCCAGAGGATTAAGCGAAAAGTTTCAAAACCAGTTGGGAGAGAAACCAAAAATTTAATCTTCGAATGGAGAGAGACTTTGACGCAAAGCCACGCTTAACCCTAAACGAAACCTTTTTTGGCCAAATCAAAATTGTACCACAAAAGTAGTCAACGGCTCTGATTTTTTCTCACGCGACGAAAATTTCCAGTCACACATTCTAATCCGGTTTACCTTATTTATTTGCCTTACAAACCGGACCGCCATGTACGTATTAAAACCGGTTAACCAAAATATAATTGGGCCTAATTTGAGCTTAAATAAATGGGCCTTAACTTTTATTATTTTTTTAAATTACTGAGATTCACAAACTCAATCCGGGAACCAAACCAACTTAGCCACCAAATACAATAACCGGTAACGGTTTAGGAGCAAATTTAAACCGCAAAAGGCCATTACAATCTGCTCATACTTCGCCACTGTATTTCTTTGGTGGTACTACATGTTATTAAATACCAAATTATAGAAAGCTCTACCATTTACCAATTACACGATGTACCTTTTTCACATCCTAAACCGGTTTCAACATATATATACAAACCAGAATTTCCTAATCTTCTTCCTTTGTACCTTAACTTTAGTCCATCGAAGAGCTAGATTCTGCTGTCTCGTCATCCCCGCTGAAACTAGAAGGCAATTCCACATCAGACCTACAAATATAACATAGTATGATCCAATAAGCCAACTTGATCTCTATTTGGACCAACAAATGCATTACAATCGTTACCAACCGATTCATCTGCCCTTTTAGTCCAAGAATCTCGCTGTATGGTGATTGTGGCGCATACACTTGCTGAACATACCCATGTTTCACTTGTTTGGCAACCTATCAACAACCGTTAGAGGTCAGAACGAGAGCTTGGTAGAGCCACTAAACTTTACTAAGTACTACACCAAAATCTAAAATCCTTAAGACAACTATCAAACTCACCGGTGATTCATCAGTTGAATGCGATTTCTCTTTATGCGTTTTCACTTGACTTCTATCTCCGTGATACATTCCCACCTTCAAAAGAAGATAACACACAACACACAGCTCATACTTCCATTAAAAAGCAAGAAAGGAATCTATAGGCATGGAATTTTGAGACAAATCTTTACCATCCCAGAAGAAGGACCTCTATCCATTGACTCAGGGGATCGGCTTCTACTCAGAGGCAACAGCGTTGGAGATTTAGTGAGGTATCCGGTTGTGCGTCCCCCATTAATTGTTTTTTTGTCATAATCATGAAATTGATTGGTTTCAATATTGCTTCCAGAAAGATTATGGAAGTTGGCAATCAGATTGTTTCTCGAACCTTCAGCCCAATTTTTGGCGCTTATCCGACTCTTCTTGCTGTTAGTTATAGGGATTTCTCGTGGTAAACCTTTGAATGTCTCTTTAAGCAATTTATGGTTAGGGACTGAACTAGAGAAACTAAGAGAAGGGGATTTCAGTCTTGATTCCCTGAGACTCGTTTTATCTCTTAGACCAGACTCCATTCCAATCATTATATTGTCATCATCATCTTCATCATCACCATCCTCCGAATCAGGATCTCGTGAATGCTTCTTCGATTTACAAGCTAATTCATAGCTCTACAAAGACCACAAGAAAGAAAAAGATTAGAGTATAATAATAATGCCTCAGGCAAAACATATTAAAGATAGTTTAGTCAGGTAACGTGATGAAAAATTGAGATTCTAGTTTATTATCCACATGGGAATGTAAGATATAAGATGAAGGCTTTTGAAAGTTCACTTACAGGAGCAGGATGAAAACTCTTCTTAGTTCCAGTAAAATATGGGTGGTGAGAACGTCTTTGATTCCCAACATAGATCGGCTCTGACAAAACAGTTGATAGAAAAAGCAATCAAATCCGACTGGACATGGGTAAAGGCAATCACAATCTGACACACGAAGAAAGATGATTTTAGCTTTTTCTGAACCCCTTACTCAATACTCATAACATCATTAACCAGAAGATTTTAATGTAAAGTAGAACCATATAATTATGACTCACCTTGAACGATAGCATTAGTCTGAGGCTCAAATGCACTAGGAGGAAGAGGATCAAATTCAACCCCCAGAGGTGGACCATCGTCTTGGTATTGTCTTCCTAATTGTCTCTTTACGGCAGTGATAGCAACATTCTCACTCTCTCTCTTCACTTTCAAGTATCCCGACGGCTTCTTATAACCATAGCTTTTCATGACCTGAGGATGCTGGATGGCGTCATTATGTGCAACATATCTTGAACTTTCAACATCCCGGATTCCATCTTTGCTAGAGACAAGATTCTTATGTAATGATGAGCTACGTTCAGAAGATGTACTATCTTCACCATCAGCATTTCCCATGTAAGAGCCCCCATTAAGCCTTTGACTTTCAACTTCCCTAGGCTTCGGGTTCCAATAATCCGTTTGCTTAGTGCTACCACATGAATCTTGTCGAAGCCCGCTTCCACGATCCTGAAGAACAACACTTGACCGATCTTGGCTCCCGATGGTGTTCCCATCTTCTTTTACAGAACGTTTGTCTTTTAACCTTCTATGGCAGAACCAACCTGAAACTTGCTTCTCAGTTAATTCTATTTCCTCTGCTAACTTAGCCTTCATTTCTTCGGTCGGATACTTATGCTCTAAAGAAAGAAAACAAATCACACTTGTAAATCATAGACAACTTGGCATAAAGAGCAAATGAAAATAACAAAGCCATAGCTACCATTGTAGAAATTCTCAAGCGCCATAACTTGGATAGGAGTCTTAAGCTTGCGTTTTTTGCTATTTTCTGTGGAGGCTTTATCGCCATCAGCAGGCGCCTCACCTGAATCTATCAAAAATACCACATAATAAGTATAAACATAAGAAGATATAGCATGTTTACTCCATAATGATGAATCATGGAAACCCCATTTTATCTATGAAACAAACCCTAGATGTTTCAATAACCAAGAGATGTAAAGCACGGCAAAGATTGTTTCAATAACCAAGCGATATAGCATGTGTTTTCAGAAATGTGGCCACTAAATCCGAAATTCAGACTCAAAATCTACACAATTACACAAATCAAAAGGCTCAAAAGTTCCAGTGCCATGGATGAAATTTACTACTTAAAGCTACAAAAACGAGAGTTGCATTGTAATTCGACAGAAAACACAAAACTCGGGATCATTAAAAACTATTCTCTCACGTCAAGTCGCCAGAAACAGGAAGAAACACAGATTATCCGAAACACAGGAAACCAGAGATTAAAAAAGAGAGAAAAACACGGATTTCACCTGAGTGCATAGCCAAATTGAAATTCCCAGAGATTGAACAAAACCTAATCAGCCCCCAAAAACCAAAATTTCTATTATTTCTTCTTCAAAATTCTGATTTTCTCATGCGAGGAGAAGAAAACTCCTCTTCGCACACAATTCTCTTGAGAACCGGACCGGTTTTATGAAACCGGAACATCGGAAAGACTTAAACCGGGAGAACCTAAGTTTGGGCCTCATTGCAGGCCTAATTGGACAGCGAATAGCAGGAATTAAAAGCCCAACTTTATTAGATTCATCCAATTTTGAACTCGGAGCGATTCGAACCGGCTATTGGGCCTAAATTGGACAACGAAGAATAAGAGAAAGAAGGCGTCGAATGTTTTTGTGAGAGAATCGCCATGGCTACAGCTTCAAGGTTTCTGCTGAAATTGCCGAGGTCTCTTAAGCTTTCTCGAACCCTTCTCTGTAGCAATGGTGTAAGATTTTCAAGAAATTTGATTCAGGATTCCACGGAACCGTTAGAATGTTTCTGGCGAATAGGATCTCGAATGCGCCATGATACTTTTACTACCAGAAGCTTCTCTTCTCAAGGTCCTGCTTCTGTCGATTATAGGTACTTTAATCCTCATTTTACCTAATTTTACTGTATTTGATTCGTTAATTTGATGAGAATGTGAACAAACGGAAAGAAAAACAGTTCGATTTTGCAGGAGGATGAGTTTCACAAATTAGCTAACTTCACAATAAATGACCTGCTTGAGAAAATTGAGGTAATTAAAAGCTGGAGCCTTTTTCGTTCTAGAATTATTATTTTACTTGAGATTGAAATAGCTTATACTTACTTGATTCATGTTCAGGATTATGGTGATAATGTCCAGATTGATGGTTTCGACATAGATTATGGGGTAAAGATAAACCCTTTTAAGCATGTTACAATCTTGTTCTTAGTTTTTGAAATTCATGTGTGCTGATAAAGTCTGCCCTTTGGGCTATTTCTGTTTCCAACAGAATGAAGTTCTCACGCTTAGGCTTGGATCTTTAGGCACATATGTTCTGAACAAGCAAACTCCAAATCGACAAATCTGGATGTCTTCACCCGTAAGGTAATGATTCTTGCTTTCCTTTTGTAAGTTGCAAACTTTTGGCGTCTGAATCTAATTTGGCATATGGATCATCATGTGCTGCTGCATCTTCTGGTTTTGCATCCACAATCTATGGAGAAACGAAATCTTTTATGACTGTTTTTATTGCTCTCGACTTTGTGCTTCCATTCTTATACTTAGATTGATGTCATCTTTAATCTTCCTTTTTCCTTTTTCGTATTGTTTTGGCGCAGTGGCCCTTCTAGATTCGACTGGGACCGTGATGCTAATGAATGGATTTACCGGCGAACCGAAGCCAAGTTGCATAAAGTCTTGGAAGAGGAGTTAGAGAATCTATGTGGTGAACCAATCCAACTCTCATAAAGAAGAAGACTTATAAACAGTATCTGTGAAACGAAAGGATTTCTATCTAGGAACTTGAAACTGCTATATCCTTCAAAGGTATATCTATGAAATATCCAGAGGAATAATAAACAAACAAGGCTCAAGGAAAAAGTTATTTCACTGTGAAACCCGATTGATATTTCTGTGAATCTACTTTACCAGTAATGTCTCATAGTGACATTCTTACAACTCCCGTTGTTTTATCAGAGCTGAAGCTTCCTTTAACGCGTTTCGAATTAATACATTTTCTTTCAAAGAAAAGAGTCCCGCGTTTGTCAAAACTCCTCGAATCTCACAATAATTCCGGAAAAAATTTGGAGAATAAAGTTTGCACTTTGCAGGGTCAATCTCCACTCTTTCAAAAACACCAATAAGGACAAAAGGTTGACTTCTTCAACACCTTTGTCCCCTTTTCTCAATAATTCACGTTTAGGTACCCCTTTTATCTTTCTCACTGGTCAAAAAAAAAATTAAAATATGTATTTTTCTAAAAAATGTTGGATCTTTCTGAAATATTTTACATCCATCGCCGAACAAGTTGACACAAAGTGCGTGATTTGATCACGTGTTACTACATACAGTAGCTAAGAGTGTAAAGAACCAGTTTCTACTACTATTATGGCCTTTGGTTCAGATGCTCAAGTGAGAATTGTTATGCTTTTTTAGGAAACATCTTAAACACAAATGATTAGCTGCGTCCCACTTATATACTTTTCAAGGTGGGTCTTTCGTTGACGTTGAGGCTAACTTTTGTCTTCCTTTTTTCTTCGGAAAAGTATTGAGTTCTTAAGAAGACAAAATGGAGGTACCAGATGAATAAGACATGGTCAGTACTGATCAGAGAAATGATTTTTCCTCTCTTCTTCTATATGTTTTTGATGAATGTTTGTCGATTAGATTGCTTTGTTGCAGTCCAAGACTCCATGACATTATTCAAAGGTTCAATATTGATCACTGATAGCCACGGAGACACTCTTGTTTCAGCTAGTCAAAGATTCGAGCTCGGCTTCTTCACTCCAAATGGAAGCGTCGATGGAAGAAGGTACTTAGGGATTTGGTTTTACCATTTACATCCACTTACTGTTGTCTGGATTGCAAATCGTGAAGCTCCGGTTCTTGACCGTTCTGGCATTTTCACTATCTCTAAAGATGGCAATCTCGAAGTCATTGATTCTAAGGGAATAGTGTACTGGGACACCAATGTTGAACATTCCTTACTCTCTACGCAGATGACGGTAAAGCTGATAGATAATGGTAATCTTGTGCTAATGAGAGATGGAGATGAAGAAAATGTGGTTTGGCAGAGTTTTCAAAATCCTACTGATACGTTTCTCCCAGGGATGAGGATGGATGAGAATATGACTTTATCATCATGGAGAAACTTCAACGATCCATCCCCTGGAAATTTCACCTTTGAGATGGATCAAGAAGAAGAAAAACAGTTCATCATTTGGAGAAGATCAATGAGATACTGGAAATCCGGAATTTCGGGTAAATTCATTGGATCCGACGAGATGCCTTATGCAATTTTATATTTTCTTTCCAATTTCACAGAGACTATAACTGTGCACAATGCCTCTGTGCCTCCTCTCTTCACATCTTTATACGCTGATACAAGATTTATCATGAGCTCCTCTGGTCAAGCTCAGTACTTTAGGTTAGACGGAGAAAGATTTTGGGCACAGATCTGGGCTGAACCTAGAGATGAATGTAGTGTCTACAATGCTTGTGGAAATTTTGCTAGCTGTAACAGCAAGAATGAGGAGATGTGTAAGTGTTTGCCAGGGTTTAGGCCCAATTTCCTGGAGAAATGGGTCAAGGGAGATTTTTCTGGTGGATGTTCCAGAGACTCTAAGGATCTGTGGTAAAGACAGTGATATGGTAGGAGACACATTCTTGAATGTGAGTGTGGTTGAAGTAGGAAGTCCAGATTCGCAGTTCAATGCACATAATGAAAAAGAATGCAGAGCAGAGTGTTTGAACAATTGCCAATGCCAAGCTTACTCATATGAAGAGGTTGATACACGCCAAAGCAATACCAAGTGCTGGATTTGGTTGGAGGATCTCAACAATCTTAAGGAAGGCTATTTAGGTAGCCGTAACGTATTCATTCGCGTAGCAGTTCCTGATATAGGTAAAACAATCTCTATCGATTTTGAAATATACAAAATGCTTTTAGAATGCATTAGGATATATTACTGTTGATGATTGAATTGCTGTTAAATACTGCAGAGTCGACCAAAAGAGATTGTGTGGCCTGCGGCACGAATATCATTCCTTATCCTTTGAGCACGGCTCCTGGATGTGGCGACAGTAACTACCTTAGTTTCAATTGCAACATGTCGACTGGTCAAGTCATTTTCAAAGGATCTAATAGCTCATACAATGTTACAAGTATCAATCCAGATACTCACAGATTTTTAATTAAAATAAAAGATGTGGTAGTAAACTGCACAAATGAAAATCAGATCAGCAAAGTTTCAGAGTTAAAGCTATCTGCGCCTTTTATCTAACGGGGAAGTGCAGTGCAGACATAGTTACTAGTGGAACTGAAGTAGAGATTCGTTGGAATCCTCCGCTTGAGCCAACATGCTCTTTATCTGCAGATTGTAAAGACTGGCCTAATTCATCATGCAGTAAATCGGGAGAAGGGAAGAAGCAGTGCTTCTGCAATCATGGTTATAAGTGGGATGGCTTCAATCTAAACTGCACTCAAGGTAAAGCTATGACGACAAAACTCGTTTCAAACTCGTAGTGAAAAGATGTATTAGTTTGTTTAATGAAGACTCTCATGTAGAAAGAGCTCGAGGAAGATACGGGGAAGCTAAAACACTGGTGGTTTTGATCGTTGTGCTGACTTTTACAAGTGCAGCCATTCTGATTGTTCTGTCAAGCACTGCTTCTTATGTATATCTGCGCAGAAGAAAAGTAAACAAGGAATTAGGAAGCATACCTAGAGGAGTCCATTTATGTGACAGTGAAAGACATATCAAAGATCTGATTGAATCAGGAAGGTTTAAACAATATGATACTCAAGGCATAGATGTTCCTTCATTTGAGCTTGAGACCATCCTATATGCAACATCCAACTTCTCAAACGCAAACAAGCTTGGCCAAGGAGGGTTCGGACGAGTTTATAAGGTTTGAATTTTTTTTTTTTTCATTTTTCGAACCGAATCTGATTTTAGATTCTTTGTTAACAGACTTATACAAATATTGTCACTTGTGTGACTCTCAGGGCATGTTTCCTGGCGATCAAGAGATTGCTGTGAAGAGGCTATCTCGCTGCTCAGGTCAAGGACTGGAAGAATTCAAGAATGAAGTTGTTCTAATTGCCAAACTCCAACACCGAAATCTTGTTCGACTTCTTGGCTATTGTGTTACTGGAGAAGAGAAGTTGTTATTGTATGAATACATGCCACACAAAAGCTTAGACTTATTTATCTTCGGTAAGCAGAGTGCCTTGTCTTTTCTATAATAAGTCTTTATTCTGTTCAGTTCTTAATGCAAAGATCTGGTTCTTGCAAAGACCGGAAGCTTTGCCAGCGGTTAGATTGGAAGACGCGCTGTAATACCATTCTCGGAATTGCTCGTGGACTTCTCTATCTGCATCAAGACTCTAGACTGAGAATCATCCACAGGGATCTGAAAACGAGCAACATTCTATTAGATGAGGAGATGAATCCCAAGATTTCTGACTTTGGGTTGGCTAGAATATTTGGAGGCAGTGAAACTTCAGCCAATACTAATCGAGTTGTTGGAACCTAGTAAGTTGTTAACACTTCAACTTTCCATAGCATCCCATTCCTTAGCATTTATTGTAAATTATAACATTTTGGTATCTTTGTATTGTAGTGGATACATATCTCCAGAGTATGCTCTAGAAGGTCTTTTCTCATTCAAATCAGACGTCTTTAGTTTCGGCGTGGTTGTGATTGAAATTATCAGCGGGAAGCCTAACACATGGTTTTCTGAACCTGAGAAATCTTTAAGCCTTCTAGGCTATGTGAGTTATCTGAGACTTAAACTTGTTTCTGCACATTACTTGTATAAAATTTGACCGAAAGACATTTACAAATGTGCAGGCGTGGCATCAATGGAAAGCGGAAAGAGGGATTGAGTTATTGGATCAGGCTTTACAGGAAACGTGTGATACCGAGGAATTCTTGAAGTGCTTGAACGTAGGACTGCTTTGTGTACAAGAAGATCCTAATGATCGTCCTACAATGTCAAGTGTTGTCTTCATGCTCGGAAGCAGTGAAGCTGCTACTCTTCCAAATCCAAAACAACCAGCTTATGTCCTTAGACGATGCCCTTCATCAAGCAAAGCTTCTTCATCTACCAAACCAGAAACTTGCTCCCAAAATGAACTTACCATAACTCTTGAAGATGGAAGATAATAATTTTTCCCAACATTCACTTGGGCCGTTAGCTAGCTTCTATGTATTCATACTCAATAACCATAAGATTTGAACAGAACAAAAAAATGCTGTAATAACTAATCAAACTCAGTCCTGAAACAAAGATCACACAAAAAACTTTCAATGGAATGAGATTTTGGCTTTGGAAGAAGCCATGGAGAATCCCATTAGCTGTGACCTTATCATTTGTCTTGTGAGAGAGTCTCTATAGAGGAAACTTGATTTAATAGTCATCTTGATCAAAGCCTTTCCATGTCTCAGCAGAAAAATTGCCAAACTCATTTCGTTCTCACACTCTAAGAATCCATGAATCTCCACAAATTCCAAGTGATTCAAGAAAGATTCCAGTTTATAGGTTTGAGATTCCCAGTATTGAATCTCTGAGTTAGACATATCCCACAAATCCTTATTCCATTGCTGGAAAAACATAAGCAAAATCAAAGACAATTCAGTTCAACCCCGAGAAAGAGAAGGAAAAAAAAAATTCTTTCTTTCAAATACTTACTCTTCTTTCACTCCTTTGATCATTAATAATCTTGAGTATAAGTTTGTTTAGCACTGGACAGCTCTTGAACAGACATGTCAGTGTTTGAACATTGTGTCTGTTGAAACGTGTTTGCAGTTCTAAGAATCTCATGTTGTGAAAGGGTATAAGATGATTCTTGAATATGCCCTTCTTGCTTGAAAAAATCTGCCAAAACATTAGATAATCTGTAAAGCAAAGAGCAAACAGCAGATAAAGATGTAAAATATGTTTCAATGTATATAATATACCTCTATGGATTGGTTACCAAGGTGTAGTTTATAGATATTACCGAGACCTGACAAGAGAGAACATAAGCTCTGAGTCTGAGAATTGAGATCTTGATTACACAATAACACACTAACGAATGCTCTTCTCAGACAAACTAACTTGTCCAAGAAATGAACACTATAAGTCAGTCTGTTTAAATTCCAGAAGAAAGAGTTGAGATTCGGTGTGTTAATCTTCACAAAGCTCTGATTTGAGTAAACCTGGAAGCAATTCATAACCTTAAGTCTCTGAAGCTTGTCACCAGAAACCTCTAAGCCCTGAAGCTGTAAAGAGTTCTCTAGAGTAAACTCTTGAAGAAAACGGCAACTGACCTTAAGTTCCTTGAGTCCAAAGCAACTTTCAAGGGTTAGTTTTTCTAGACAGGGAAAGCTTGGATCAGTGAAGAAATCAGAAAGACAAGGTGGATTGTGTAGAATCACACGAGATAAAGAGAGTGAAGTGAGTTTTTGAAAACCTCCGAGGATTGATGATGAAGGAGGTAATCTAAAGCCAGGGTAAATTGATTTAAGCTTCAAAACTCTTAAATCCTGAGAGGTTACAATCCAACGAGGGAAGTTAAAGTAATCTTTGGTAGTGACTTCAATGTCAAGATCTTGAACCTGTTGAGTAACAGCTAAACGAATCAAGGAATTGAGATTTGTGAAGCTGATTGGAGCACGAAAACGAAGTGATCTAAGATTGTTGGAGTCACGATGATGACGAAGAGAAAGCACTTGATAGATACAGTTAGAAGTGAAAGATTCTGGTTTGCCAAGGTTGTTAACAGAAGTGAAATCAAGATCAGGCAACGAGAGAAACAGATATCTCCATCTTTTAGAAACTGAGCTCGTTTTTGCTGCAGATTTTAAAGGAAGCAAGAGAAGCATCTGATGAAGAAGAGAATCAGGAAGGTCACTAATTCTATCTACTTTGCTTATCTCTTCTACAAAAAGCCCATTTGCTTTTTCTTCTTTCTTCGTCTTCTTCCGTTTCACAGATCTTGTCTCCATTGTTAAAAGAGAATCCTTGATCGAGCTTCTTGCCAATCTTGTTTCCAATGATTCGAAATTAGGGTATGAAATATTCAAAAACATAGATCATAAGCGATAAACGCGTTGAGTTTGTTTCCACAAATTTCGCATTTTCTGTTAAAACTCAAGATAAGAAAAAAACTTATTCATCAATAGAAAATTGATTATTTGTACATAAAACAGAATCATTGAAGAGAGCCATTACATGAACTCTTGATCTAACTTTCTTGAGTAACATTACATGAACATGACTTTAACTACAAATTATGACGATGATGTTGGCACTCAAGAGGAGTATCAGCAAACCTAGTAGCATCATAACAATAATCATAAATCATATGATTAGCTCGAACCCAAATAAGCTGATGATTCTGGTGAAGATTTAGCTCAGACACTGTTGGTTCATCCCACCAAAACTTCTGATCTCCATTACACTTGCTTAGATCAGAAGTTGTCGGAATCTCACAAGCATCAATTTGGAATTCTTTGTAAGAAGCAACGAAAGGAGCGTGACTCCAATCTGTTTTAACAAGACCTCCTTGAGTAGCCCAATCATCTGCATTCCAAATCGAACTGTAAACTCCCATTGCTTGATCTTTGGCAAATGGAACACCTTTATCTTCAAGATTCTTGTGGATTCGGATTGGAGTTTCGTCTACCATGAATCTGTTTTGCATTTAAGAAGAAAATTATTAAATTGGGTCCATATGTAAAAACAAGAAAGAGACTTTGATTAAGAGCACTTACACAACACTGCGTTTACTCCAGAGGATTGAGTAAGTATGGAACTCAGTGGTGGGATCGAACCAAAGACTGAGTCTTTGTTCTCTGTTTCCAACTCCATTCACATAGACGTTAGTCTGAACTAGATAAGGCTCACCAGTTGTGTTCCCTAAGAATTCGAAATCGAATTCGTTGTGTTTTGGACCATCAGAAGACATCTATTAAGAGAAAACATTGTAACATATCAAGATTTGAGACAAAATCTGTGTCTCAAAAACAGAGCAAGAGATGGGTTTTGATTCCGTACGTAGAAAGCAGTGACAGTTCCTGCTGAATCACCCTCAACGAGCTTAATCTGAATAGAGACTTTACCAAACAAGTATTTGTTTCTCGATTCAAACCCAGCTCCTGAAAACATCAAACCCAAATTCATGATTCAGAACAGAGGAAACACAAAACAGAGAGAAGAATTTGTATGTTTATATAAATGTACCAGAGAAGTTGTCAAGCTTGAGTTTTGTGACTTCTCCTTCATTAACACAATGATCCATAGCCCAGCTTGAACGGTAGAGCTCATCGAACTTAGCTCCAGAAACAGCTTCACCACAAAAGACAACCCACAACATCATAGTAATCATCACACATTTGAACCAATCCATACCCACCATTCTTTTTCTATCTCTCTTAATCAAACTTCACTCTACAGTATCACACAATTGACTCAATGAAGGAGACAAGAGAGAAGAGGGTCCTTATAAAGGCAAAGATTGAGTGAGTGTGAGTGAACTGGCATACAATGGAGAAAGATGCCACGTTGGATTCGACGTGTGATTAAGGACATTTATAAATGGACAAAAAAACCCATCTTTGTAAAAATGAAAATATCACTCAAAACAAGAGAGAGAGTTGGGAAATGTAGCCGTTACTGTGTAGGCATCACTCAGTGGGGCTCCACTTAGTACTACACAGAGGACAAGAATTTATGCTTCTCTGCCTACAAAAATCATCTCTTTGAGCACAAAAATTGAAGACTTTATTGCTTTAAGTGAATATAATTGATTCTGAGTGTAATAATGAAGAAGAAGGACCATTTTACAGCTAAGATGTTTTCATTGCATTGGATTGGATCCAGCTGTAACATTTGGCTACTTTTTAAGTCAGAAGCTCAAAATTTAAAATCTTTACTCTTCTCTCAAAAGAAATTGATTGGTACAGTCTTTTGTTTTCTCTCTCTCTCTCCTCACTTTTTGGGGGAATTCAATTTTTTGTTTTTGTGTTGCAGACATGGATTAGATATGGCAGATGTGACGTCAATTGCTAATAAAATATCTTGCTTTGGTTTTGGTAAATTTGAAACTATGTCAAGTTGCCTCTGATATGCAGTACTACGCCTAGGCATTTGAGATTAGCCCAAATAAGCTAGATTTTCAATTCGGTTTAATTTTGATTTGTACTTAAATTTTTAATCAATTTTTGGTTTAGATCGGTTTGGTTACTTTTTCAAGGAAAATATACAACGATCGGTTAGTAAAATGGGAAGCCAAAAGATCAAACATCAAAAAAGCTAAGAAACGACCACTAAGAAAACACTCGATATAAAGCAAACCCAAACACGATTATCGAAGCTTCCACACTACTAACAAATCTAAAGTGACAGACAAAAACTCCTATTGTGAATAGGCATACCTCATTGATCAAAGAACCATGCTTCATAACCGAAAAAGGGTCCAACAATTCATATTAGAAGTGGCAAAGTAGAACAACAGTCGACGAGAAGAGCTCTGTCTATCAGAAAAAAATAACCGAATCGTCCAAAATAAACTGAAAACTAAAATTGTTTCAACAATTTTGATAAACCAATGTAACCGAACAAACCAATATGACCAAAATAAACCTATTTATTTCAACGATTTCGGTTCAATTCGGAACACATCATATTAACCAAAACCAAACAAAAAATAAACGATTTTTAAACCGAATTGAACCAAAATATTTTTTGATTTAACCCAAAATCATTTTTATAAACCGAAAAGAACCCAAAACCGGATAACTTAAACCGATCCGATCTGAATAGACGAAATGCATAGGACCATTTAATTATGTATTTATTTGTATGTGTACAGAAGCGGGGACTAAGTTGTTTCTTTGTCGCCATTAGGGACATAGAAAAACGACGACATTTAGGAGATTTAGTAATCACGGGTGGTTCTTGAATCAAGACAAATGAGACAATGACGTATACTTCAACTTAATCCTAAATGTTTTAACCTAACACAAGACCAATTGGTTGAAACTTGAAACGTTTTTCTTTACATAATTAAAAAACAAAACCAAATAAGCAAGTGGTGTGTTTTGTTCTTCCTCGTGAACATTAACCAAGCAAGTGGATTAACTTAACTTAATCACGCGCGTGCGTGCGTGTACCAATCGGCTCGGCTCGGCTCGGCTCTCTTTGAGCCAACGGCTCTTATTTCAGAGACTCATGCTTGCTTTTTTACTCTGTCAGTAAAATTTACAGAGTTCAATAAGTTCTTTATTTTTTGTATCATCAACATTATCATCACTGTACTATATACTTCATCATCACAATCGTGACTTTCCTTTGTCAGTAACTCATCATGAGATGACCTAAACTTTCCACCAATTCTCTTTCTCCTTCAATCTCCATTATACTCTTTCCATTATTATTTTTAATCGATGGTAATATGGAGGAACCCACTAATTTATCCATTTGTGGGATATTTTTGTATCACTTGAAATATCTAAATTGAAAAACTGAAATCTCCGGTACCATTACTCATATTAATGGAGACTTTGCAAACAAATTTAGAATCCACTAGCATAGAAAACAGTGTTCCAAATTCTCAACGAGAATCAAACCAGAGCTTCTATTCAAGTGATTTAGTTCGTCAAAATCATCTGAAACATAACTTCCGTTAAATTTCTTTTATATGTTACATCATTCAGTTTTCATTAAGTTTTACATATTTCACGTTCAATTTGTGAAATTATAATCGGATTTTATGTAAGATTATAATGATTTTTAAGCATCACGATTTTACAAATTGCACGTATGATATATAAAACTTAAAAAAATGGATGTACATAACAATAAACATAAAATAAATTTAACAGAAGTTACGTTTTAGGTAGTTTTGACGTGTAAATTCACTTTGAAGATTAAAATTAGAAAATAATTTAAGTTAAAGTTTTTTTGTGGGAGTGAAAAACAACTCCAACTTTGAAGAGTTTTTGTGGGAGTTTTCTATTTAGGTTGTATCAATTTACTCAGTCACCACTACTACTTAAAAAATATCTTATTTAACAAATCAAGATAAGTTTTTCTTGATGTGGATAACATGGTAAGAAACTTTACATGGTCATATTTCCTCCTCAGACCAAATGTTGTTCCGCGGTCATACACCTTTAGATTTACGATCAATAACAAAACATTAGACAAGAGGTTTCAAGAAATATCAAACACAAAGAACAGAGAAATAAAGCTAGTAGTATTCACTTGCACATTATGCAAAAATCACCTGAGGGTTCGAATTGGCTAACTAGGAAGTTTCTCAGAAACAAAATGTCATAAGCTTTCTCTGAGTTACTACTAGGGATGTTGTCTTGGGTAAAAAAACCTGGCCCGACCCAAACTTGAGTTGAGCCCGCCCAGAAGAAACCCAAAATCAAAATACCTAATAAGACTCTAAATCTTATTAATACTACTCAAATAAAATTCAGTAAGATTATAGGTTTTATATAGATACCCAAAGTTATTTTTGTTTAATATTTAATTTTGTTTGTAACCTTCAATAAATTTTAAAAATATATGTATATTTAATATCTAAATTTTGTTACTAGAATTAAAAGCAAAACTTGTATTTATTTTTAAATATTTATATTAATTTTTAGTTTAATAAAATTATTTTTGTTTGACAAAACTGATATAAATTATCATTAAATACATATTTAAATCATAACAAATTACAATAAAACTTTGAGAAATTTCTAAAATACCCTTAAACTTCTCAAAATTCTGATTTTACCCTAAAAAGCTTTTACGAAATTTTATTTTCGCGGTAAATATTTTATTTTATCTCATAATTTTCTCGCCAAAATTTGTTTTATCTTTTTCCCATTATTGTAGACATCTTTGAAAATGTCAAAAGGGCAAGGATAATTTTGAAAATGCTAAATTTAGAAGAGTATTTTTGCATTTATCCCTAAACCAAACATAATTTTTTTTAAAAATCTAAATATCATTTACTAAATTCAATCTAAGTAGTTCTATAAAAAACACAAACATAGAGTATAAATAATTTAATCTTTCATTTACAAGTTTTTGTAGGGTATCACATAAAAACCTCATTGAATACCCATTACCCAATGAGTAAACCCGAAAAATACTCATTAGTTATGAGTACCTATCCATTTTAAACCCGGTTATTTTTTAATGCTAAAATTAAGGTTTTAAACTCGTAATATTTTACGGATTTTGGATACCTGTTGGTCTTAAGGCCCAATTTAACATCCCTAGTCACTACCAATGGCAAATAAGAACATCTCAAGTCTACATCAGACATCTTTACAGGACGAGGAAAGTGAAGAGAGAAGAAACCTTGTATAAGAGGATTGAGAAATGATGATGATAAACCTCATATGAGGTCCAGTTTAGGTCTCTATAAGGCACCACATCTTTATTTCTCAAACGTTGATTTTGTTCCTTACAGAACAAGCAACCATTAAACATGGGTTTATTTTATTTTATTTTTACTTGGAGAGTAAGCGAGTAAGAGAAGAAGAATCAAAGACAGGAGGACTACAAGTGAAGTGTTGACAAACAAGAGCCACCACTTTCTCTGAGTTTCTGTTCTTCTTCGCCATCTCTGCTACATTACTGTTATGTTCTTCCCAAAACTCCATCTCATCAGAACTCGAAGGATCTATGTGAATCACCTGCTCAATAAAATCCCCCAAATCATAAATCTTGAATCAGGAAACTTTGATGATTTTTAAGCTCTTACCGTTTTATTAGGATCATAGACTGAGTGTGCAGCAGAGAGCATGTCGCTAAGCCCTTCGGAAGACTTAAAACCAACCACTACAACTTGTTTCCTTGATGGGATGGAGATCATGTCTGCGGCGCAGCACATTAACGGCACTGCCACTGCCAGTTCTCTCAATCTCAGCTCAAAGACTGCCTGCAAAAACAACAACAGAGAGACATAACAATCTTTAAAGACAGCTTCAACGCGTGAACAATGATTGACAGAGATAGTTAGTTGTTTGTTTATTTACCAGGAGATGCTGTGCGGTGTTAAGGTAGGAGTTAGCTTTTTCTCCGGCCACTATGGAAGCTAATCTCACAAGGTTAATAGCAGAAACAGAGTTCCCTGAAGGTTCTGCACCATCATGATCTTCTTTTACACGGAGAAGAACCGACGGGTCTTTTCCTTCAGTATTGAAGTAGGCTCCTCCTTCTCGGTCGAGATATAACTCATCCTAAAATGTTTTCGTAACTTTTATAGCTCATAAAAAAAACTGTAACAAATTATGCTACTAAAGATCTCACTTGCCTGGGTTTCTTGAAGTTCAATTGCCCATTTAAGCCATTCAATTCCACCTCCATTCTCATAGAGATCAAGCAAACCAGAGATCAAGAAAGCATAATCATCTAAAAAGGCAGGAGCTTTTGATGGTCCCTGTCTGTAACTGTGTTGTAATCTGTGTGACTGCTTATCATAGAGATTCCCTCTTATAAACAAAGCTGCTTTCTCTGCAACTTCTATGTAATCCTCTGGCTGTAAATGAGAATTTCATTCAAGAAAAATCAACGGTCAATATAGACATCAAGGGGAGTAACATACATACCTGACTATTCACCACAGGAAAACAGTATTTGGTGTTTTCAGGCTCAGCCTTAAGAATCTTGGAAGCTCTTGCGAAAGCCGATATAACAAGACCGTTCCATGACACAATTATCTAAGAAAGAAATCTTTGATGGTTAACAAAGCTGAAGAATAGAGTACAAGAAGACAAAAAAAGATTTCCAAGAAGTTACTTACCTTATCATCTAGGTGGGGCTTAGGTCGCTTCAATCTGACATTAAAAAGCTTTCTTCGACATTCACCCAAAATCACCTGATACTTCTCAAAGGAGAGGCTAAACTTTGATGCCATTGCAGAGAGCTCATTTCTTTCGATCAGCACGTTCTTCCCTGCGAATTCATTGTGCGGGTCACTCTTACTCGAAAGGTCGCAGTTACCTGATTTCTTAACATAATAATGCTCCTTGAAAAGATCTGCATTCTCCCCGAGGACTTCATCAATCTTGAATCCAAAAACAAAAAGAGAAATATTAGTACACAGCGGACAAACCCAATTCAGCTGATGAATTTATCAGAGAAAAGAACCTCATCGCTGGTCCATATATAGAAAGCTCCTTCTTTCTTTCTCTCTGCCCCCTCGTATTCATAGCTATCGGCATCTTCAGCTGAGAATATTCCACCTTCAGGTGCAATCATGTCTCTTCTCAGATAATCAAGGATGTCTCTTGCCACATAAGAATACGTAACATCCTTCGTAATGATAAATCCATCGAGGTAAACGTTAGCTAGTTGTCCTTGATCGTATAGCATTTTCTCAAAATGTGGAACTGCGCCATGAAAAAGCAAAATGCATCAGTTTCAAATATTTTTCTTTTGTTGGATACTGCACGATACTATTTGAAGTCTCACCGTGCCAACATTCATCGACGCTGTACCGATGGAACCCGCCACCAATATGATCATGCATCCCTCCATTTGCCATGCCTTGCAAGCTGAATAAAACCATAGTTTGGTCTTCATGAGCCTCACTAGTTTTCCCCGATTCCTTCAGCTTCTTGGAATGATAAAGCATCAGCTGGATCTCAACAGGCCTTGGGAACTTTGGTGCAGATCCAAACCCACCAAATTCCGTATCATAGCTCCGAGAAAGCTTGAACAACAAACAGACAATGTTAAAAGGCCTCTTCATGTTGATGTATCAATAGCACATGTTATTCCTAAGAGTACACTAGATTCGAAAGAATACTTGTTTTGCACATATAGTTGCAGCCTCCAACGAAAGCCCATCAGACAATTTATTGGTTCCAGCCTTTGCAGATAAAGCTTTTGACAGTTCTTCAATAACATATGTACCACTCTTCAAAAGAGTATCTCTCTTACTATCCCATGCATCTTTCACTTTCCTGAACCAAGCGAAAAGAAAACAAGGATAATGTAATCAATCCAACTATAGTCTTCACCGTGAGCCCATTTTTCTACAGACACTCTATTCTTTACTGAAAATTAGCCGAGAAAGCTACTCTCGGCTAAGGAAGAGGTTTCCTTACTTTAAGAGAGTCTTGAATCCTGGTCGTCCGTGATTGTCATTTGGAGGAAAGTAGGTTCCACCCATCAACGGCTTTAAATCAGGTGAAAGGAAGACCGACAGTGGCCAGCCTCCTCCACCATACAGAGCCTGGACGAACGACATATAAACCTAAAAGTGCCAGTAGAAATAATACCAAGTCAAGTCCATGAAAGTAGTCAAGATTTACCTTTACCACATTTCTAGAAACTGATACAGCTACAGATTATTTAATATAAGTTCACAATGGATTTGCATCTCTCATTGAGCTACCCCAACACACAAACATTTTCCAATTAAGTAACAACAGTTATTTATAAAAGTTATATCTAAAACTAAGTATTTAGAGAAATGAATGAGACTTAAAACTTTCAAGGGCATTTATTCAAGAAAGCTAGTGGATTAAAGTGTTCTTGTGGCATGCAGACAGTAGTATACCTTATCGACATCAGGCCGCTCCTCTCGATCCACCTGTTGCACAGACATGTTAAATAAGAAGTTGGCAAAGTGTTTCAACAGAAACCAGCTCAGAGATTGTGCCTCAAAAAGTCATTTTAAAACCCACGGCCAGAAGAGTATGTTCGGCCATAAACTCTTACCTTGATACTAACGAACGAACTGTTCAAGAGTTTTGCCACTTCTTCATCTTCAAATGACTCAATTTCCATGACATGGCACCTGAAAAAGAGTTAACTGGTATTGAAACATACTTTCCAAAATAGGAAATAAGCTCGTTCTGTTTTTATACTCTTGACATCCCAAACAAGAACATGAGTTCTAAAACTACAAGTTCTCTCCACTTTCCTTTTACAAAATCCTTAAATCCTTCATTCGTCTTACAACTATGAGGAAAGAACAGTAATTATTATGATAACTCCAGACTCTCTTAAGGCGTCATTCATTCTCATACTTTCTTCAATTTAGTAAAAGAATAAATAAAGCTCAAATTAAGAACATTTATTGAACTCTCACCAGTGACAGGTACTGTATCCAACTTCAAGATTCCATATAAAAGAGAATTTGAAAGCAAAAGGGAACCAAATTAGTGTCATAAAACTAAAGCCATTAACGACATCTAATCCAACAGCAAGTTAAAACGATCAATAGAGGATAAAGTAAACAACTTGATAAGAAGATGGGAACGTCTCTCTTCCTAGCTTCTTCAAAAGCTTCTTCTCCCCATGGATACCAATCAACCTTTTCCACATGAACCATGAAATCAATTCAAAAAATATTAAGTTCGATGCTTTTGAGCTAAAAACCGGTTGATGAAAGAAAGATATTTCTGCAATCTCAACCAATAATGACTGCACTCATCGCACAGAGCTCCCTATTTGAACGAAAAAATGTCCTAATTCAAAACAAGGTGTTCATTTATCTATAAAACCTTGTATGAATATCAAAAAAGATGAATACTTGAATTAGTTTATAGAAAGGGATAGCGAGGGCAAATTAATTACCGGATTATGCGCGTGTTGAAGAAGATAAGGACTGTGTTCGGCGGCCAAACGATTGGTATGTTTCTGAGATGTTGACGAGGTCGAAGACGAAGTCTCTTCCGCCATGGCCAAGACCTTGCCTGAGGAAATGGGTCTAACGAGAATCGGCAGGAAAGAGCTAGAAAACGAAGGACTACGAGTACGGACAATATTTCTTCTTCTGGGTAAAGAAGACAAAGAGACGATGCTGCGAGAAGCAAAGCGGTGGAGGATCGAAGTAGACAACAAATTAAGACTTTTCATCAGCATTGGTGATTGATAATAGAATCACGATCAACAAAACGACGACGTTTACAGGGTTTGGTGAGAGATTGGCTAAACAAAGTCAGGGTCTAGTGGCTTCACCATGCGAGTGTGGGAGCTTCAAACACATCTTTCTCTTGTTGGATGTGTTCAATAGGTAACACGTGTAGATGAGACAAGAACGTCAAGACTTGGACTTTCTCATCGGTTTACTATTTGTTCTACAAAATTTATCAAAGAGTTCACAACTTGAATGATTTTATTTCAAACTGTAATACAAATACAAGGTTTTGTTTAAACAGATTACAAGCTATGAAATAGTTCTATCACTAATATTCTAACATCTTAGTGAAAACAAATATGAAAGAAAACAAACGGAAGGTGAATCTCCCACAACAATGTCTGCAAAAACTCAACTTGACAAGGAAAAAATGACTAAAGCAACAAGTTTACTTAATGGCTAGACGTGAAACTCCGACTTCGGGATTCTTGTGTATTGTCCAGACAAATTCAGGCGTATCCATTCTTGGTCCTGCGATTGTTCTATAAATGTATATTCTCTCAACTGGAGAGCTCTCAGGTCTTGTCTTTGGAGGATGTTCATCAATAACTTCGACATTAAGCCTTGGCATTTTCTGACTCAAAAGCTTGCAAGCACCAAAACTTACAAAGCAAGAGGACATCCAAAGGGATCGCATGGTTTCTAGTTTCGCAGCGTTCTCCAGGAGTGCAGTGTCTCCAAAAGGACAATCTCTTATCTCAAGCTTCCTTAAACTCTCGCAACCAGATAACAAGTAATGAAGCATCAAATCACTGTCTCCAGCAAATGCTATTGATAACATCCTAACCTTCTTGGCATGTTTCCCAATGTATTTAAAGGCCTTATCAGAGAGGAGACCAGAGACAGATAGCCGTCGAAGATCCTTGCATCCCTCAGCTATGGCTTTGAATCCTTTATCAAGTGGCTCATTTGTTTTGTAATCAGGAGCAAATGGCTCTATCACACAGAGACGAAAGCACTTGATATTCGGACGGTTTTTTGCTATGGTAATCAAAGCTGAATTTGTGAACTGGACACAGAAGTAGAGAACAGACTCAAACTTTGGACAGCCTTTTGACACAAAGACCAGGCCTTGTTCTGTCAGAGGTACGTTTGTTGCATCGAGATCTGGTTCAGATGGAAACACCCTTAGTTCTCGCAGTTCCTTACAACAAGAAGCAACAGCTTCAAGACCTTTGTCCTCTATCAAGTCCATTACCTGCAGAAAAATATCTCATTAGTAAGATCCAACAGCATAAATTGGGATACTCAAAAAGATTCTTGAAAATCCATAATACTCACCCATAGCTTTTCCAGTTTCGAGCATCGACGAAGAAGATCCACAAGATCAGGCATTCCGACAGTAGCGTAGCTCAAGTTCAACGAGGTAAGACCAGGACAAACAGAATAAAGAGCCGGAAGATATTCAGGGAGGACATCCCAAAGACCAGATAAGCTCTTAAGTTGCTTACAGTTTGAAAAAGCTTTAGATAACTTTGAAAACTCTTCTGGTTTCAATTCAGCTGAGAAAGAACCTGTGCCGAGCTCAGTTAGTTGTGGAGCAAGACGAAGTATGCTAACGAGTCCATCTAAAGTCACAGCTGGATTCAACTTGAGAGACGTGAGGTTTCGACATCTGCTCACGAGACGCTCTAAGTCCGAGATTTTAACCTCAGAATCTAAACAAGAGAAGTCAAGAGAAACGAGAGAGGTTGAAGTTTCCGGGAAATAGCTAAGCCAATCTCCTCCTAGATCTTCAACAATGCACTCTCGTAGTTCCAGAACTCTCAAGTTTCTGTATAAAAACCAAAGTTACTATGAGATTCAACTTACCAAGAAAAAGATAACAGGCATTTCTTTTTGTTTTTTAATGTTCGAACCGAACCTGCAAGTTGCTGCAATAGCAGCGATACCATCAGTGGAGAAACCTTCACAAGAAGTCAACACAAGGACTTTAAAATCCTTAAACGAAGCAGCAATTTTTTCTAAGCACTCATCAGTCACCACCATTCTTTTCAATCTTATCTCCTCAAGAGACGGGCTTTTTGCCGCCATAGCTTCAATCCACGGCCAAGCATAACCACCCCAACCGTCAGGAACCAAATTATAGTCAGCGAAGTGTGGCTTCCCCTTCAAAGTAAGAGATCTCATCTCCGGGAACCGCCGTGCAACCGCCGCAGGACTGACTGCGTAACAGTTTCCAACAAAGACTCGCTTCCTAGTTTTCCTCTCGGTCTCGAACCATGACTTGCAGACCAGGGAAACTGAGTTCCGGTCCTCGTTGGAGTCGATGAAGGAGAGGATATGTTCAAGAACTTTAGATGGTAATCGGGGATTCATCAGAACAGAACAGAGAGATAGAGAGAGAGAAATGAAAAAGAAAAAAAAAGGTTGGAGATTTGATTCAATATGAGTGATCTAGATCAAAAGAATGAAGCTTTTGATATATATAAACTGTGCAAGTGGAATGACAAGAGATGACAAGACAAGAGAGAATCGAAGGAGACAATGTCCATGTGAGACCATTAATAAAGTTGAGCTAGCACCCATGTGAGCTCTATGTAGATCACTAATTTTCAAATAGTTGCCCTTAATCATAATTACATCACTAATCATCACATGTAGTCTCTGTAATATGCTTCATGGATCTAATCATTTATGTGGTACCCATTTCACACATGATTTCAGATTTAGTTAATTAGTAATTTACTTGGGATTAGTCTTGATGCTAATTAGAGGTAAATCAGTATTAGAATATATATTACTTTATATTGATTTTCTCTAGTATCTATTTAATTTATCAGACATTATCTTGTCAGACAGTACACAAGAATCCCGAGGTCGAAGTTTAGCAAACTAGCTATACAGTAAACTTGCTGTTTCAACTTGACTTTTTTGCAGGCATTATTGTGGGTGACTCAACTTCCATTTGTTCTCTTTCAGATTTGTCTTTACTAAGATGGTATCAGTGATAGAAAGCATTCCCTAGCTTGTACTCTGTTAAACAAAACTTTGTGTTTCACTTACATTAACAACAAAAGCATGAAACTAGAAAAACTACAACTGTTGCCTCAAAGCATCTGATGTCAAAGTAATAAGAACTAGTAGTAGTGATATCTCTAGAAAGAAATATGTCAGTATTTGAGATGAAAACAATGTTTCTACTTCATGATCACCACAACACCAGCGACTGCTCCTCGCCAGATGTTTTGGGAGAATCCTCTATCAGCTTCAAAGAACTGGAAGAGTTCTTGATCAGCACTGTATCTACCTGCACTAATCATGCACTTCCATCGATCCCAGCAGATTTCTTGATGGATTCAAGAAGATGCTCTATTCTGTATTTCATTACAGGCTGCCCATGTCGAGTTTTTCTCATCATTTTCCCTTTTGCAACTTTCCTCCGGGATTCAGCCTCTTCTTTCGCTTCCTTCTTTGCCTGAATTGTTGCCTCTCTCTCCATCTTTACTTTCTCCATCTCTTCTTTTGTCTGCTTGTACAAATCCTCTAAACCGATTCTCTTTTTAGATTTACCCTTGTGTTTGTCATCAACATCATCATTATCTACCTTACTACTCTCTCCAGTCTCATTCTTGTCATGAAAGTTCTGCTGCTTCATCGACTTCCTAAACTTGCTCACATACTTTGCATTCTTGTAGAATTCTTTTTGCTTTTCTAAAGAGAGAATATGCAAGCGAGAAATATTAAAGAACAGCACAAAAGAAAAATCATTCCATCTTAGTTTCAAGCCTAGTCTGATTCTCATACGAAACCCAACCAAATCATGGAAAGATACGGAACACACTCGTATACCATTTAAGGAACTCTATATAGTTAGCTCTCTCCTGATGCCTAAACAATGACTAATTGGAATCTTTAATTTCATCATTGAGTCAAAGATTAAGCAGAGAGGTTGAGAAAACAAAACAAACCCAAATTTAGTCTATCAAAATCTCGAGCTGAGTACAACGACATTGTAGCAATCCTAACATCATCCTCATCCTAAATCCTCTAGCAAATTTTCAATGCAAAAAAAGGAAAATTTTCCAAATTGAATAGAGAGAATAATCACTTACTGATCAAAGCAGGGTTATAGCGACTGTTTTCCGACCTCATGTTAGCAAAAGTTTGGAGAGAAAGACCACCGCCTCCCAATCTCTTCATGTTCTTCTTCTTTATCCCTGTCGACTTGGAGCTATTCGTCGTATCAGTCTCATGTTCATTGTTTTGATAAAATTTCTTCATTGTCTCGCTATAAAACTCCACAAGCTAATGTCTCCGGGGACTTGATCAATTGATTGACTTATCAAAAAAGAGAAGAAATTACGAACCCTAATTTGTACTCGGCGACTGAAGTCTGAACTGGGGAAGTAGGAATTGCTGAACTTATTGAAATTAATACTAATACCCTTATAGTTTATCTTATTTTTCAACTAACCACCATAAATACTTAAAACTACAAAAGCACCCAATATTGTATTGGGCTCCGCTAATTAATAAGCCCATGTTCTTTACGGGCATGCGTGCAACATTGTCAGACAACAAACATTTCCTGCAAATTTTGGTAGCCACGTCAGCTAAAATCTAACGATGTTTCAAAACGTCGTCGTATAAGGTAGCCACGTCACTAGCAGTCTTTTTAATGTAGTTATGACGTCATCTTATCTTCCTCGGTCGCTTCAATTGCAGCCAGTCACCAAAGAGAGCTTCTTGAGATAATCAGCGAAGTGAAGTGATTGGCCACGAGACGAAAAATGAGCTCATGGGTTTGCTCTTACGTGACCCGGAACGTCGTAATCTCTGATGAATCAAATTCTTTTTCATTAACTAAACACTTTGATTTTCCGGTGACGATTCCGAGAAGATCCGTCAGCTTCCCGTTAACATATGCGCCGAAATTTCCGTTATTGAAACTTCAAAGGTCTCAATCTTCAATCCATGAAGGAGGGGAAGAGTCAGAGTCAGAATCAGTCGTACAAGCCCTTAAGATTCCAGACGAGTGGTTGCTTCCTTCTAGGGCCATTGAGGTGCTTTCTCGCTTCCATCAAATGTCAATTTCAAGCAATTGACTTTAGTGTTTTGAAATTCTTCTTCTTCTGGTTTCAAATTTCATAACATTTGCTTACTTGAATGCTAATTTATGGTTTCTCTGTTTCTGGAAAAAAGTTGCTTAATTTCCCAAAAAAAGTAGAATTTGAAAGCTAGATTGTGTAGTAGGATTTTAAAGCCTTTAGATTTGAGTTTCCTTCGATTATATGGTATGATTATTTCCATTGCTGATCATAACATGTTTGATCAGGAATCTGAATGGTTGAGAGTAACTTTGCACAAATGGTTGGATGATGAGTATTGCCCTGAGCCAACCAATGTAAAGATCAGTAAAGTAGCTGCAAAGTCATACTACAGTTCATTGCTAGAGAAAGAAACTGACATGGGAGAGATTTTGTTGAAGATGGCTCAAGATTTAACTTCCATCTCGTACCAAGAAAGCTTCCATGGAGCTTTCACATCGGCAAATGCAGCTATAAATTTGATTGTCGAGAGAGTAGAAACTGGCCTACTCTAATCTAGTGTAGTTTAGCCTAGTTCCATTGAAGGATCAAGAACAATGTCTTTGTAAATAATGAATCTGAGTTTCGTTATTTCACTTGATCAGGTGCAGGGAAATCTAAAGTCTTTACAGTTGTGAACCCTCCATCAACAACCAGATTATGTCCATTGACATACTTTGAATCATCTGATGCTAGGTAAAGCGCTGCATTAGCTACATCGATCGGTTCACAAACCTCTCCGTCTAACACTCCTTGGCTCTGCACTATCTGAATCAGCCTGGAGTCATCAACACCAGGGTAAAGTTGTCGCATCTCATTCATTACAAATGATGTTGTGATAGCAAAAGGTGAAATGCAGTTGACACGGATCCTGTGCTTGCATAGTTCTGAAGCTGTTGATCTTACCATTCCAATAACAGCAGATTTTGAGACACTGTAAGTATGTTGTGCTAAACCTCCCATCATCCCGGTGACACTTCCTGCGCAAATGATTGATCCCGAATTACGCGGGATCATCACACGAGCAGCATGTTTGATTCCCGCCATGACTCCACGCACATTTGTGTTGATTACCTTCACAACAGAAAAGAAGAAAGATCAGATAAAACTAACTTATCCCAAAACTGTTATGTCGGATGGTTCTTGTAGATTAGTACCTTGTCAAAAACATTGAGATCAAGATCAACAATACTAGGAGGTGTCTTGCAGGGAATACCGGCATTGGTGTACATAATATCAAGCTTTTTGTGGAGTGAGACAGCGAAGTCAACTGCATTAGCAATGTCTAATTCCCTGGTTACATCGCAGGGGAAATAAGCAGCATTTGGACCGAGTTCTTCTGCGGTTTCTTTCCCGAGCTCCGGTTGAATATCTGCAATGATAACTTTAGCTCCATGGCAGATGAATTTTCCTGCTGTTGCTTTACCAATCCCACTTGCTCCTCCTGTGATCACAGCTACTTTGCCTTCTAGCTTCCTTATGAATACAACTATAGATTAGGTATTAGTATTACGTAAGACTTCTCTTTGACCAAAACACTTTTTCAACTTAAGTTTTTTTTTTATGAAGAACATGATTTAGTTTATTACTTGCATAGCTTTAGAATCAAAATCTTGAAGTTTATTTCTTTTGCAAGAATTTATTCTCTCTTTTCTTTTTGTCTAACGGTGGAAAGAGTAAAAGCTTTCTAACTTTAAGATAAGATTTGTAGAAGAAGACAAACCATAGCAACCAACTTGTGCTCTTATTTATTTATTATATATATAAAAGTTTAAGCATTAAATTGATATTGTTTTAGTTAAGATACATAAGTTCAGATTAATTTGATTTGATAAGTTTGAAGAGTGAGATCAAGATGGAACCTGCCTTGAACTTGAACAAGATGATGAGGATGAGAAGATTGTCTTGATAAGCAAGTTCTTGCTCACATTCTTGGTTAATGCATTTTTTCTGTTTTCAAATATATAAAATAAAATATTAGAACAAAGAGTGAAAACTGCAGAAATGTAGAAGTTTAGAGAAGGACCTTAACCCAATCTTAAGCATGTTTGTGTCGCTTTCTTAACTTCTAATTTGTTGTCTTTGAAGAGATGAGTCTCTGTGTTTTATGTCCTTAATAGATATAGATAGAGAAAAAAAGAGAGATTCATAAGGTGTGGTCTTTGAAGAGAGAGAATCTAATGGGGCTGTGATTGAACCAGAAGCATCAAAAGTGAAAAGTTTGATCCTTTTTGTTGGTTAATGAATACAAACAAGAAACATAAAACCAAAACATTTATTCATTTTTTGAAACTATATATTTTTTAATATAGATTTGTAATATGTTTTTTTTGTCACCAATTGGATCGCCAAGAACCAATTCATAGTTCAATCTCCTAAACCACTAAATAATATTACACGGGGTTATACGATTCTTTAAAATCGTAGTCCAAGGCCCGGTGATGAAGACAGTAAATATAGACATTTAACTACTTGATCATAAACAATCTAAAATATGTTATATCATGATATTTTATTCCATTTTCTCAGACATTTTTAATAATACAACTTTCATAACATCATTATTGAAAAAATACAATCTCTTTTATTTTCAAAAATACACTTAAAGATATTTTTTAGTTAATTATCAATTAATCATTAAAAACAAATCTCATAGAAAAATCTAAACCTTATATATTCAATATAAACTCAAATTCTCAATTCTCATTATTTAGGTATGATTGACAATTGTTCTCGTTGCTCTAGAAAGCAAATAAAACATTGAAATTAAACCAATCATATTTTAGATTTGTTTTTGCTCTAGAATATAATTGATTTAAATTTTAGTGATTTTGTTTTCTAAAGCAACAAGAGCAATTGTCAATCATGCCCTTAGTGTAAATTTTTTTTTGTCAACACTTACAATCTTATATTAATTTTAGAAACCATAAAAAGACATATAATTTACAAAAATACAATTTCTCACATTTTACACTTCAAGCTAAAGACTTCTTCTTACCATTAAAATCACATAGATCAAGTGAAGAAAAAAGAAAGAAAGAAAAAAGTCATTTCCTCTCATGAATTCATCTCGATAATGTGAGAAAGCAAAAAATTCTTCTGAATCCGCTACTATTTTTAATAAATCTGAGTACATAAAATAAAAAATAAAACTTTGAAAAGCTTTCAAACGTTTAAAAATGTTTTGATCGATTGGTTAAATATTTATTTTTATATTTCTTTTATTGGATTTTAATTTTAAATTGTATTTTTTATATAATAAAATTTGAATTATAGATGGGATAGATGTGGCATATGTTAGGTGCTTATTATGAGCTGTCGATTAATGAATAAAATTTAACGTATTCACTAATACAACGTACCTACCAATACCGTCTTCATATGCCGACAAAAAACTAATAATTAACNNNNTATATAATTCAGTAGACAAATGCTATTATTCAATATTACATAGTTAAAAATAACTTAGTTTCCAATATTACTGCAGTTGGAAAAAGCAAAAAAAAAAAAAAAAATTAGAAGATCAAAAACTAAAAAAAGGGCTTTAGTCCTTCTAATTATATATTTTCATATATAATTTAGTTAGTTTTATTTTTACCACACTTCACACGGTGATCAAACTTAAAATCTTTTTTCAATTTTGGATCTTGAACTAAAAGATTTTTTTGCTGGTTTCATCTACAGAATATCAGAACATAAATATTTTTTTAACTATATAAACCAATAATATTTATAAATGTAGTAGAGAACAAATTTACTTATAATAACGCACCACTTATATGCATCTTCTCCACTTAATTTATACAGCTATGCAAATTTCTAACAAACATATGTGTTAGTATTCATCTTACACTGTAAAAATAAGATACTTCTAACTTCCAAACTCTCATTTTTTTTTGTAACTTTCATATATATTATTTAAATGGTAGTGGTATAGTGGATTCTACGAGGAAGTCGTCTTGTTGGTCCAGACTAGGGATCGATTCTCCTCAAGTGCAAAATTGTTAAATCTCTATTTGGCCACCAAATGTCTAAACCCGGGCTGCATCCGGCCCCCGGGAGGTAGGTTTGGGCTTCGGCCCCGACCCCTCCTCGGTTAACAAAAAAAAAAAACAAAAAAAAACAAAAAAGCCTTTCATATATATTTCCCCATAACCTTTTTCAGAGATTGGTTATCACTAGCAGTTGGATCTTGTTATACCTCTAGATATACATTACATAACAACTCATCCTCATTTTGATTGAATGATGAACCTCTTTTTTTTCTATAATTTTCCTTTAGAAAATAAGGAGTTGACTGAAGTGTGAATTTTGTCTTGATTGAAGGTCGATTATTTATACACGAAATTGGGAGGATAAGGTTTTGAATGAATGGTCACAAATAAATTTTATGGATATTGGATACGATTTTAATATAATTGTTGATAATAAAAGCGATATAATGAATGACCAAGAGATTTTCTTATCTTCTTAATGTTCAGAAAAGTGAGATAGATTGGACATGATTTAAATGAATGGTCACAAATGAATTTACGGATATTAGATATATTTTAATCTAACGTTGATGATAAAAGTGATATAATGAATGACCAAGATTAAATTTTCAAGATTTTTTTTTTAATTTAGTAAAGTGAGATAGATTGGATAAGTTCTTAAATGAATGGTCACAAATAAATTTTATAGATATTATATAGATTTTAATCTAACGGTTGATGATAAAAACGATATAATGAATAACCAAGAATAATTTTTAAAGATGTTCTTATCTTCGTAATGTTAGAAAAGTGAGATATATTATACACGATTTTAATTGAATGATCACAAATAAATATTGTGGATTTCAAATAGATTTTAATATAACGGGTGATGATAAAAATGATATAATGAATGGTCAAGATCAATTTGTCAGAAAAGTGAGATATTTTCATTCAACCACTGATCACATATGTATAATTTAATGAATGAGTAAGATTACTATTTCAAGATTTTCTAATCTTATTAGGTTATAATATTCATATCTATAAATATACACATATTAACGCTAGAAAAATATCACAATATCACAACTTAACAAAAAATTAATTTTAATATTGGAGGCCTATTTTCTTTTCATCTGACTCATCTGAGTTTGATGAATGGTTAATACATGACAATTGACAATGCCACCATTGATAGAAAATATCAAATTGCACTTAATTTGTTTTTCAACAACAATCGTCTCATTTACCATCTCACTCAAGAAACCGATCATGTAAGTCATAGTGGCTTTGTTATCAATTATAAAGTTATACACCGTGATAGAGAAGGTTCTCACCGTATTTTGTTCAATGATTATTTTTCTAATAATTATGTGTATGATGAAAGAAAGTTTCATCATCGGTTTTGAATCTCACTATGGTTATTTTTTCGAATTGTTGCTGTTGTTAAACAACATGACAATTAGTTCATTCAACGGCATGTTGCATCCGATAAAATGCTTCTATCAACCTTGTAAAAAATTACTGTTGCTATTCAGATTTTGACATATGGTATGCATGCTGACACCACCGAAGAATACATCAAAATATGAGAACAACAATTAAATGCATAAACAACCTCCATTTAAATTTTGATTTGAAACTTATCATTGGCGAGAAAACTTAAAAACTTCAAATTTGAAATATCTCAACCTTCAAGTATAAACAACCTCACTTATTGCAGAATATGAAAGTTCAAAGAAATGACATATTGACATGTATTGTTAAGACAAATGATTTCAATCAACAAAGCTTCACATATTTATTATCTAGTGTTGCCAAGCTTTGACATACCGACAAAATTGTACATTCTTAAAGAGTCACTTGACCATCTAAAGAATCTCCACCAAATTGCATACAAAGAGAAGAATTTTGATGGATGTACATATGAGATCTGTCGAATAATTAGGTTTGTTTTAACAAAAAAAAAAATTAGGTTTGTTTTCTTCTAGAAACCACAAACAAAATATTACTTCTTTTATTTATTTATTTTTGAGAAATATAGGTGTAAAAATTAAAGGGATAATAAGAATGAAATATTACTGCTTTTTGATCGATATTGTACAAAAGAATAGGGGGGCATTCCGAGAATTGAACTCGGGACCTCTCGCACCCTAAGCGAGAATCATACCACTAGACCAAATGCCCATTTTGTTAGTTTCTAACATTATTAAAAGGTTTTTTAATATCGTATTACAGAGTTGTGTTTTTCAAAATCACTTCCACTTACAGAGCTTTCGTCTCTCTCCCGCCAATCCGCCCGAGTAAAACATCAATCATCGTCAATGGAACTTCTAGGGTTTCTTCTCGATTTCTAGCCCTACACGAATTGGGAGCTTTTATCGATAGACAGCTTTACAAATCTAGTTTCGATGTTCAATCATATCCACACCGAAGTTTTCGCCTCTGATTCGCAG
Source organism: Lepidium campestre (assembly GCA_009757365.2). Taxonomy (NCBI): domain Eukaryota; kingdom Viridiplantae; phylum Streptophyta; class Magnoliopsida; order Brassicales; family Brassicaceae; genus Lepidium; species Lepidium campestre. The sequence goes on along the minus strand of WJSH01008080.1, from coordinate 67,330 downwards.
TCTCCTTCAGCTTCTTCGGATCATAGTGAGTTTTGAGCTTACGATTCTTTTAATTTTACGCTTTCCTGCGAATTACTTTGTTCCCGAATTATTGTAGTTTTGATTTGTTGAATTTTGACGGAATCGTATAAGACGAGCGAGAGCTACGAATGAACATAATTTCCTTTCTGGATTCTCTTAGGGTTTGAGGTTAATGATATTTTGGGATGCGGGAAATTTCAAGATACAGAGCCGATTGATGAAGCTATAGTGCTTGATAGCTCGTTACTTGAAACACCATTACAAAAGCTCTACCGCGATACTGAGCTCGTAGATAACGAAAATTATGGTGATGAAGAAACACTGGACCACGAATGTTACGGTCTCGATGATGTAGTGGATGATAGTGAGGATGATAGTGAGGATGATAGTGAGGATGAAGATGGAGGAAATGGTAGTTTCTTTCCTGTCGAGTCGTCATGTTTGCGGGAGGGAAGCTCCAAAGCTGCAGATATACTTTTGGAGTCTGATGGATCGAATGATCAGGAATGTCAAACAGGTAAGCACATCTTTTTGTTCTTATGATGCCTCTATATCCCCTTCTGTGAAAACGCTGCTGTATTAACTTAAACTATTTTACTGTTCCGCATATCTTTCCCCAAGGAAAGCAAGAATCAAATTGCAATTATGTGACCAGTTCTTCGCGGATTACTGATAATAGTCATGGTCCAGGGCTGGATTTTTTGGGTTCTCAGGAACCAGGAGAGTCAACACAAGCAGATGCCCTTGGTTTTGTGGACCATCTTTTGATGAACAAAGATCTAGAACTGTCTCCACTCGATCTTCCGAAAAATAGTTGGCGAATAAAGTCACCTCCTGTCTCAGGTGCAAAAGGATGTCAATCTCTGGCCAAAAGAATCAAGAGCAGAAGTCCAACTAGGAAAATGAGTATCTTTGATTGGGGTAGTGATCAGTGTGACGTGAGTGACGCACAAAACTCTCCAGTAACTCGTGCAATCGTTACATTCTTCAAGAGAAGACAAGATCATGTTGCAAATGATGATCTTGGAGCAAAGAAAGGACTTATGGAACTGTGTGAGAATAGAAAAGTCTCAGGTAATCCCACACAAAGGTTTATGCAAAATACTTGTGCCAAACATGACAAGATTGAAAAGGGGTCTGGCTTTAGCCAGGGCATTATGCTTATCTTACAGAAGGATGCTCAGTTGCTGGATAAGGCATCAAAAGAGCACTTGGAACCCGAGGAAAACTTTATTGACATTGGTGTTAGCACTCAAATTGCTGCTGAAGCAATGAGTGCATTACTGTATGCTCCCTTCACTAAAGAAGAAGCTTGTGAATCCGACCCCACTCCGGGGAGGAAATCAGAAATGAGGGATCAAGTTGGTAATCTTTCTAGAAAAAACAATGATAGCATTGAGGATGGACCTGGAAGAGACTGGACTTGTCCGCTTAGTGTTCCACACAAGGACAGAAACTCTAAGAAGAAGAGAAAATTGACCATGGAAAAGAGAACCAGAACAAACGTCTCTGCAGAAACATGTCTTCTCAACTTATGTGAATGGAGACATCCGAAAGCCAAAAGATCGCGTCTTATGCAAAGGCATCACGTCCCCTATAGGAGATTTTGGGGTGCTAGTTCAGTTAAAGAAAGAAGTGAAACCAATACTTTGTCAAGCAGCTTACAAGTATCATTAAGTGGGACAAGACCAGCCTACTCTTGCCAATCAGGTCTCACTGACTTGGATGTTGCAAACCATGCATATAGAAAAATATATGGCGCAAGTCGTGAAAGCCCTTGCAACAAAGATAATCCCAGGTTATTCCTTCAGAAGAAGCTTACTACAAGGCTAGGAGAACCTGAGAAAGTAGGTGACTTCGTGCGGAAAGACCTAAGGAGACGAAGAAACTTAGCACATGTACGTGTCTTATTCAGCCAGAATCTGAATGATGAAACAATCAAGCACCAAAAGAAGGTTTGATTCCTATTCGTTCCTTTTTTACAGTGCAACTATATACACCGTATAGGTAATCAAGAATTCCCTCTTTCCTCCCATAGATCATGGTTCGACTGGGAATTTCTCCGGCATCTTCCTCAGCAGATTCAACACACTTCGTAGCAGATAGATTTTCTCGAACAAGGAAAATGTTGGAAGCCATAGCCCTTGGTAAACCTGTTGTTACACCTCTATGGCTGGAGAGCTGTGGAGAGACAAAATGCTTGATAGATGAGAAAAGTTACATTCTAGGGGATAGCAAAAAGGAAAAAGACGGATTCTCTATGCTTAAATCATTGGCCCGTGCGAAGCAGCATCCCTTTCTTAAGGTCACAATCTATCTCCTTTGACACTTTCTCAGAGCTTCATAAAACACTCTTTGTTCACAAATATCCGAGATTATATAAGCACATTTATTCATAGGGGTTAAGAGTCTGCATTACTCCCAACGTTAAACCCGACAGAGGTATGATTGCTGACTTAGTGAAGTTGAGTCAAGGGCAGGTAAAAACAACTCGCTTCCATTGGTAGATTATATTGTATAGACGTCTCCTTATCTCTTCGGGATGGCTATGAGTTGCATTTCAGGTAGTGGAGATAAGTGAGACAATTGCTGCTGAGGAAAGAAACATTGCAGATGATCAAGTGATTCTTTCTTGTGAAGACGATCGAGATTTATGTCTTCCTCTCATAAATCGAGGTACCTCATCTCCTTGCTTGTAAAGAACACGAATAGTAAATAGATGAATATTCATCGTAAATACTTGTACTGTAGGAGCTGCAATTTACACCTCAGAGCTTTTGTTGCATGGAATCGTGATTCAGAAACTGGAGTTCGCCAGGTTTGAAACTCTTCTTATACCACAAATAACGAAATTTAGAATGTACAATCCTAGTTTGCAAAATGGTCAGAGACTGGTCAATTGCAAATCTCCTTACTATCCTTTGGTTCTCGATGCAGACATCGTCTCTTCTAAATTGCACACAAAAGGAACCAAAGAAACGACAAGTTTACAGCAACGCGTCCATTAATGTTCGCTTACTGGTTGGTGCTAGCGATGAAGCCTTTTTTCAATCTTTCATAAATCTGACCTGCTTGTTTTAACCAAAAACAGATGCTTTTGTACCTTACATCATTCTACGGAAATGATAATCTACCATGTAAAAATGACACATTTCACATACATTAGTTCTAAACCTCTTCACTTAAATCGGATTATAAAAGGTAAGATACTGTGTTACATAAGAGCTCTGAGAATTTTTAGCAGGAGAAAAATGACTGACTCATTAGACCTAACTCTACTCATTGCTTTCAGGAGATTCAGCACCGTTATTCGGATTGTTGAAGCTACCACTTGGTGGACCACCAGGATTTGTGTGATAAGGTGGAGGAGGAGGAGGAGGTCCATTATAATTCTGTGGCGGTGCAGTACCACCTTGACCTGGTATTGGAGCCATCCCTGGTGGTCTGAGCATACCATTTTGTGGAGGAGGAGGTAGAGGAGCACCTGGTGGTGCCATCATCTGTGGTGCTCCTGGTGGAGGCATGTAACCTGCAAGGGGTACAATATTACATTTCTCTCAAACAACATTAATGCAGAAACTGCAACACTAGTATATACTGAATGATATGTGACTGACATAATTAAAAATGAATTGGATCTATATTGTAACAAATACACATTTGTTGATTTAACACCCAAAAGAGTTTTGTAGCATGCTTATGTTTCTCTAGTCACCTAAATAGATGGAGATTATAATGAAGTTATGATTTCAGAGTTAAGTTCCTAAAGCTTTCTCTGTTATATCTGCACAACAAGCAAGTAACTGTTTTAGTAAGAGACATTACCTTGACCAGGCATCATTGGTCTAGGCAGAACAGGAGGTCGCATACCCATAGGCATACTTCCAGGTGGCATCATCATTGGAGGACGAGGTCTGGCGAGCATATGCTGATTAAAAACAGCACCAACCTGTTGGTACGCTGCAGCTTGGCCAAGATGTTCCTTAATTCTCTGATCAATCAAACTCTGAGTTTGTTGTTCCTCAAATTGTTGATAGTATATTCTCACATTCGCCTGAAGATCATCAAACTCTTAACGTTTTATTAAGAAAAGGTATCGTGTAATCCACACAAAACAAAGAAAACTAAAACATTCTGGACTCTTTTATGTACCTTGTGTTTGTAACCAGCATTGTGCTGTTTCCTCACTGATGGCTGCACAAAATGATAAAATATAAGACTTTCCGGTAAGAGAAGACGATTAGATTCTTAATCAACTCGGAAGCATCAAAACCATATTTAAACAAAATGCAACCATTTATATGAAGTGGTGAGGAAAAAGAAGATCTATATGCGAAAATTTTGAGCTCAAATTGGCACCAAACACAAAATTATGATTCCCAATCATCAATCATCAATCATCTTCACCAATTGATTCAAAGCTAGTCAATGGCAAGGAGCGTACCAGTGTGACATACATATACTACTATATGTAAACAGTATACTGGTTTTAAATTTGAATCCAAATCGGAAACCTAACTGACACCGCCGGCGATTAACTTCTAAACAACCGAAACTTAAGTTCATCAGCGACCACGAGTTCTAAATTACAATGAAAAAAAAAAGGAACAAATGGGAAGAAGGCAGATTTAGACTTACGGAATCGTGAGTGAGATAAGTGTCGCAGTAATCACAGTAATACCTGGATAAATAAAAAATCAACCAGAAATTAAAACCTAATATTCAACTTAATCAGCAACTAAGTATCAATACAACGTTGAAGATCTTCACCTCGGCATCGTTCAGAAAATTCGAAGAACCCTGCGGGTGAAAGAGAGAGAGAGAGAAGCTTTCGGGAGCGAGGGGAAGAAGAAAGTCCAGACTCGAATTTTCTTTTGCCTAATTTTATTAGAAAAAGGATGATTTCATCTAACGGTCCAGATTTGTTGAAGATATCTAACGGCTATTAAATACCTCACGAAGCGACGCCGTTTGGCACGACGGAATATAAATTTTCCAAGAATTTTTTTTTCAAACAAAGGGGAAAAAATAATGGTCGGAGATATCTCTCCGCCGGTCGTTTCAGTCCCAGGTTCGTCGGGTTTTTGCGTTTACATAGTTTCTTCAATTCGAGGCTCGTCACATTTGAATAATCTAAACATGAGGCTATTGAATATTGATTTCGCTACTTAGTTTCAGTGTTGAATTTTCCGAATCATGTTAATTCCCATTTGAATCGAGATTATCTTTCTCCGTTTTGGTTTCGATGATTTGGCTGATGTGTCACCGAATTTGTGTAGTTGTTGAAGGGAAAGAAGAATTGTGGAAACAACAGAATCTGCTTCCGCCATTTTCAGAGGTGGCGTCTCATTTTGGCACTAGCGGAATCTCCGTGGCGTTGGCTACTGGCGTGACTCATCCTCTCGGTTAGATGTTATTCCTGATGTGAGCGTTTTTCGCTAGAAAATAAAACCATTGCCTTCAATTTTTCACAACTTGTTGTACCTTGCCTTAATATCAGATCAGTACAGATTTTGGCATTATCCCTCATTGAAGAGAAACACGTTGTTTGCACTTCCATATCCTGATTTTTCCAATACCTGGAGCTTTCTTTTCTGGAGTGCCAAAATTGCATTGTAATTATCTGTGGATAGGTTTTTTTTTTGGAGGTTTGTAGCACTTGTGACCGATTTTCAAGTTTACTGTTAGGAATGCTTTCTTCTTTAGTAAAGTTTGGATCATGTAGCAGTACGTTCTTTCTCTTCTAGCTGGTCAATGAATCAGTCTCTGCTCCACTATGGTATATAATGTGGCATTTTAAGGCTAGGTACTGAAAAGAAAATGCTTATCTTTCTGTCATACCCTTCTTAAATGTGTTATGTTGCTTGTCGTTTGAGTTTCCAGATGTACTGAAAGTAAGATTGCAGATGCAGCATGTCGGCCAAAGAGGTCCTCTAATTGGAATGGTAATAATGAAGTTTCCCTCTTGATGTTATTGGGGGATGTTAATTTAAAACTTAGATTCGCATTCTTTGAAATGGTTTCAGACTGGAATATTTCTTCAACTTATTAAGAATGAAGGGCCTAGATCTTTATACTTGGGGTTGACTCCTGCACTCACGAGATCAGTGCTTTATGGAGGTCTCAGATTGGGATTATATGAACCCACCAAGGTTTCTTTCGATTGGGCGTTTGGGTCTTCCAATGTCTTGGTCAAGATAGCATCAGGCGCATTTGCTGGGGCGTTTGCCACAGCATTAACCAACCCGGTTGAAGTAGTGAAGGTAGATGAAACCTCAAGTAATGATTACATTTTGTTCGCTAGATCTCTTTCTTGATTTTTAAGATACTTTATCTTTTGTTAGGTAAGATTACAGATGAATCCAAACACAGCTCCCATTGCCGAAGTACAGAAAATAGTCTCTAAAGAAGGCATAGGAGCTTTATGGAAAGGAGTTGGTCCTGCCATGGTTAGAGCTGCAGGACTAACCGCTTCACAGCTTGCAACATATGATGAAACCAAACGGGTCATATTCTAAGACTACTATTTTCCTTTTGTTTGAGTACCATGAAGTAGTCCGTCCCCATAATGTTTTCGTAAATAGTGAAATTATTAACCATTTATCTATTTAAAACAAGTTGTTGCTTTCCAACATTTCAGCTCTAATGTTTATTGTAATTGCAGATTTTGGTTAAGCGAACTTCTTTAGAAGAAGGGTTTCATCTTCATTTCTGGTATATGTTCAACAGCCATTAACACTTTGTTTTTTCTCAGATAAGATTTGATTGAAGTGCCAAAAACTAACTTACTGTACCACTTGATGAGTGAAGCTCAAGTGTGGTTGCAGGTGTAGTAAGCACACTAATAACCGCGCCCATGGACATGGTTAAAACCCGTTTGATGTTGCAGCAAGGTCGCGAAAGTACCAGAACCTACAGAAACGGGTTTCATTGCGCCTACAAGGTACATGTAATCGAGCCCCTCTTTTATAAATTGCTTGCTTGCGTTGAAAGTTAATGTGATATGATCGTTCAGGTTGTTCTCAAAGAAGGACCTATGGCACTTTACAAAGGGTGAGAAAGAGAAACCCTTTCTTGTTCTTGAGTATATATATTCATACAAATTAAAACTTTCTTTATTTTTTTAATTGACACAGAGGCTTTGCGATATTCGCACGGCTCGGACCACAAACGATGATCACGTTTATACTCTGTGAGAAGCTAAGATCACTCGCTGGACTTCACACAATGTAACCACTGACCAATTCGTGACAAGCTTGTCCGGTTCCAGATAAGTTCTACTCCATTGTTTTTATTTTGTTGTTATAAAATGTTTATTTATTAGTTTCACAATTTATTCCCAAGAATAAAAGTCTCGTAGTTGGTATGTTCTTATTGTCTGTTATATCCAAATGTGATGTAGATTGAGCATATTTTTTTTCTTGATTAGTAGATTTGGATAGGCATTGAACTGAAATGATATTTATCCAAATATAAAGTTAGTATATACGTAGTGGTTATGTCGAAATCAGTTATATATTACAAAGTGTGCGTCACTCTATAATAATTATAATAGTCTCAATCACGAATCATACTAATTTCTTTTATAATTGAATATTAACCAATTATAACCCAACAAGAAAAAAAAATAGATTGTGTTACCAGATTAGTTATGGTGGAAGTTGGTTCAAGACAAAAGTCATACGCTGGAGACAGTGTGAAAATTCTAGTTTTTGTTGGGTTTCAATTTTAATCTCTAATTTTTGTTGAATGTGTTAATTTTATTGTGAAATATATTATGAAAATAATATTTTTATTTCTAAAATTGAAAATTAACAAAAAAAAAGTTAGATGTTTAATACATTTTAAAAAAAAAATCCACAAACATGGAGGTTAAAAAAAAGTTGTAGGGTCGAGACCTAAAATCGGAATAAATTGAGGGGTATATTTGTTGGAAATATAAGAAAATTTAATTTTGTGGCGTTGGAGAAAGAAGCAAGTTGGAGCTGCTCTCTCTCTAGTCTTTGTTTTTTGGTCGCGTTGGCGGGACAGTCTGTCATACTTATGTTTCCCCCCTCTGTTTTCTTTTTATTTACTGTTTTTGCCATTACTTTTTCTCTGACCATTTTACCCTTAGACAGTGACCTTTCGGTTTGTTATCCTGACTTTCATTATTGTTGAGCTATATGGTCAAACTCTCTTCTCCCTCTTTATCCATAAACAAAATCTTTCATGTTAATTATTAAATGTTTTATAATCTTGCAATTATGCTTTCTATATTATCCGTATATTTATACAAAGCATATTCATGACACTAAAAAAATTTAATACTACTTTTAATAATTAAAATATTATGACTTTAGCAAATTGATATCTTGATTATTTTATAGAAACAAAATAAAACGGTTTTCTTAGATGAATACTAATAAGTCAAAATTTAAATAAACTTTTATGTATTTTTCATATGATAAAATATTTAAAATAAATAATTGGTATTTTGTTGAAAAATGACCTATTAGTTTTATTTTCTCACATATTTTTCTTACTATATAAAAATTAGTACTTTACAATATATATAGTTAAATTTCAATAAAAACACTGTAAATACGAACATTAAATCGCTTGACCAAAATATGTTTTTATTGTATTACTATATATTTGTATCATGAAAAACTAATCAATATTTAGAATAACTAATATTAGTCAACGTAAAATAAAATATCTTAATTATATTATAGAAACAAAATAAAACGGTCTTCTTAAATAAATACGTCACACACTGACTTTCTTATCTTTTATAATGAATTAACAAAATTGATAAAAACAAAAAATAAATACATCAAAATTTAAATAAAGTTCACTAAAAATCATGATATATTTTTATGTATTTTCCATATATTAAAAATTTTAAATAACTATTAATTTTATTTTTCTCATATATTCTTTCTTGCTAAAAAAAAAAAAAAAAAGTGCTTCAAACATATATGAATATAACTAAACTATTTTATTCTATAAGCAGATTGGATGTTTTAGTGCCAACACAACTCATATTGTTCAAAAATGTTCGCTTATTTTTAGATCTTAATAACCTAATGAGAGGTTTGGGAATCTCAACCTAATTATTGATTTATAATTTACTATAATTTATAAACCTGACAGCTTTCCTTATTTAACAAAACAATACAGATTTTGAGAAAAAAAAAAAAAAAACTAACAAATACAAATTTGACTACAATACAGATTTATAAATTAAAAAATAGAATAAAACGCGGGAAAAGGCGAGGGTAATATAGTAATTTTGCTCGTATTCCCATAATGAGACAAAACAATCCGAAGTGTTCCCTCACATCGTAAAGCTTCGGTTTCCTCTTTGTACAGCTGTAATGGCAACATCGTAAATAATAATTAACAGAAAGGGTAATTATTGTCAAACATTTTAATTTAATTCCCAACTTCTCAAATTGCACCATTTTTTTCTTCTCCTCCTTCTTAATTGATTTTCTTTTTTTTTGTTCTTCAATTAAATAAATAATTTTTTAGAAACAAAAAAAAAAGATTGCAGAGAGAGAGCGAAATTCAGAGGAGAGAAGGAGAAGACGACAAAGACAGGAGAGAGAGAGAAGACGACCATTTTGTCAAAGAGAGAGAGAGAGACGGAGACAACAATGGCGGAAGCAAAGGAGGAAAATAGGGAGGAGAATGAAGAAGAAGAGAGCGTTAAGCTTTTCGTCGGACAAATTCCGAAACATATGTCGGAATCTCAACTCAATACATTGTTTCAAGAGTTCGCTGTCGTAAACGAGGTCAATATCATCAAAGACAAGATTACACGCGCTTCTCGAGGTTTCTTTTTTCTTCTTCTTCACGCCTCTTTTTTTAACCTCTCATCATCCTCTGTTTCTTATTCTCCTCATTTCAATTCTTTTTTTTGGGATTTTTTTCGATTTTTTTTTGTAATCTTTCAATTCGAAAATGTAGTCTTTGATTCGTTCGAGATTTATTTAAATTTCGAAACCCTAATCTATTAATTTTCCCTTCTGATTTTCAGGGTGTTGTTTTCTGCTATGTCCATCGAGAGAGGAAGCTGATAAGTTGGTCAATGCTTGCCATAACAAGAAAACATTACCTGGTGTAAGTTTTTATTTTTCTTTATTTTCTGACAATTTCTTTTCCTGGATTATGTTTTTCAGATGCTTGAATTTGATTGATGTTCTGTAAATTTTAATAATTGATGTGTTTTTTTTCAAGTCAGATTTAGAATCTCGAGATTTTACTTGTTTTTTCTTTAATTAATCTTATTCTCCAACCTGCATTGTACTCTTGTTTGATTCCAGAATAGGCAAATTGTTATTTCGATACATGTTTATTTCTTTGCTATTTAGGTGAACATCAATTTCCTTTGCCCAAAACAGAATGGAATTGTTCGATTATATTGGAATCTTATGACATTGTTTTGAAATGATTTCTTCAAACCCAAGAAATTGCAATCATTGGTAAAACAGGATCATTGCTTGAATGAGATTAAAGGCTTTTCTTTTACTCTTAAATCAAAGCAAAGTGTTACTTTTATTCTTATGAGAATCTGAAAGTGCGATTTATCTGGATGAATTATGTGTGTTTTAGCAACTTGGACAATGATTCCTTTGCTTTTTCTGTGGCCTTTTTTCAGTAATCTTTGGGATCCTTATCGGTCTCAAACGAACCTTTTTTAATGTTTTCTCAGGCTTCTAGTCTCTTGCAAGTTAAGTATGCAGATGGCGAATTGGAAAGGCTAGGTAACACGATTTCAACTGCTTCTATATGTGATTTCATTCTTTTTCTTAGATTTTCTCATCGTTGTAGCATAGATTGATTGATGTATGTATTGTTATTGTATTCTGTAATCCAGAGCATAAGCTTTTTGTTGGTATGCTTCCAAAGAATGTCTCTGAAGCTGAAGTTCAGTCTTTGTTTTCCGAGTACGGGACCATTAAGGATCTACAAATTCTAAGAGGTGCTCAACAAACAAGCAAAGGTTAAATCCATATCTGTGTACTGTCTTTTGTTTTGGATATCAGGATCTTTAGTTATACCAGTATGCTTTACCAAGTTTTGACCTTTTTGTGGTTTTTGTTAGGCTGTGCTTTTCTTAAGTATGAGACAAAAGAACAAGCTGTTGCTGCCATGGAAGCCATCAACGGCAAACATAAAATGGAGGTGATTGCTTTTGCTAGTTTAAAAACTTACCTTTTTGTAACACAGACTTGTGTGTCGTGTGACAATTTCATCATTTTTCTTTCGTCTTTATTCCTTCTTCTTAGGGTTGTACTGTTCCTTTAGTTGTGAAATGGGCAGACACAGAACGAGAAAGACACACAAGAAGACTTCAAAAGGCTCAATCTCACATAGCTCGACTAGCTAACGCTGAACCAACAAATACCTCATTGTTTGGAGCATTACCCATGGGTTATGTTCCTCCGTATAATGGATATGGTTATCATGTAAGCAAACAAGCCTAATGCTGTGTTACTTCAAGCGATCTAAACTTTGTCTTCATCCACCTTTGTTATTAATAAAAAGAATCATTTATTATTTCTGTAGCAGGCTCCTGGAACATATGGTTACATGTTACCACCAATTCAGAGCCAAGCTGCATTTCCCAATATGATTGCACAACCAAACCAAGGTAATAACAACGCATTGCAAGGAACATCCCCTGACTCTGTCCCACCTCGTTTGGCCCGTAGGAACTTTCCTATGCCTCCTGCAAATTACATGGGCTCTGGTTTTCCTGCTGTACGAGGTCATCCTTTTCCATTGGCATATCCCAGAGGAATCGTGAGTCCTCGCCCTCTAGGTAGCTCTCCCATATCACCTGGCATTGCCAACAGTGGCTTGTCAACACCTTTAGGCATTGGTTTGAATTCTGTGGTTCAGACTGAAGGTTAGTGTTAAAAACAGATTCTTCTTTTGTTTTCTTTCTCCCATTCTTTTAGACCTGCAACGTTATCTTTGGTTCTTCAGGTCCAGAAGGTGCGAATCTGTTTATCTATAACATACCTCGGGAATTTGGGGATCCAGACCTTGCGGCTGCATTTCATCCTTTCGGTAATGTTCTGAGCGCCAAGGTTTTTGTAGACAAAGCAACTGGAGTAAGCAAATGTTTTGGTAAGCTCTCTTATGTCTGGTTTTTGCTTTTCAAGACTAGTTCATTCTGGAGGTAAAAAGAATGTATTCTTTTGTTGTTGCTGTTGATTGCAGGTTTTGTTAGTTATGACTCACAAGCAGCTGCTCAAAACGCTATTAGCATGATGAATGGTCGTCATTTAGGCGGTAAGAAATTGAAAGTCCAGCTTAAGAGAGACAACAACAATGCCCAACAGAGTAGTAATCCTTCCTTAATCTCCTAAAAGGCTTCAACTTACAAGTTCATGACAGAAAAAGAAAAGTCGGGCTAATGGGTCGACCCGGTTCAAGATTCGGACTGGTCTCTGATGGATGCATATATGTATTAATCCAAAACTCATTGTGGTACAGTATTCTCCATCAACTCGAAAGCTGTAACTTCTGCAAATTGAAACATCTTTTCTTATCATTTTTTTTTTCATTTTCTGCAAATAACAGTTTGTAATTTATGTGTATCATTGAAATTCATGTAGACATTTTTATGATTTATTAACATTAAATTCATTGAATTTTTCTCCATCCATTTTGTTTTTGGTGATGATCTGATTCTGATGTTGTCTTTAAAAGAAATAATCAATGTTTCAAATCAAAGAGAAAGATATCAGATTAATCAAACAGTACAACAAACACACAAACACAAACATGGAGAGGGACTACAACAACAAGTCAACAGACAGGTTCAGCCCTTGTTGAACCCTAAAATCAGACTTCTCGCCAACAATCTCTAAAGACCCTAACAAATTGAACAATAATCTCTGTATTGATTTACAGACACAACTAGTTTTCCTTCCTTCTTGTTTGTTCTCTGCAGCAGATTGAACAGGTTAAAAGATAGGAAAAAACTACAAAGAACTGAGGCTGTCACGGTTGATAAAGTGGAAAATGCAGATCAGACTTGAATTAGACAATCATTGCTTCATCTTAATCGCTTGTTCTTGAGCTCAAATTGTTGTTTTTGTTGTCTGTGTATGATACTAGTGGAGAGCATTTAGGGCTCCAGTCTTCAGAGATACTGGTGTTTGAAACTCTAGCATTGTTGTTGAGCTGATTCAAGAAGCATTTCTCTATCGAGCTTAATGATCCAATATCGTTTTCATCTCCGTGGGTAGAGCAGCGGCTGACATGTTCTTGTTGCTCTTCTTCTTCTTCTTCTTCTTCTTCTTCTGCTTCTCCACATTCTGAATCTGTGCCTTGTGACTCACAGCTGACTTCCATGTCTTGTGCATTGTCAGAATCAGAGTCTGTTTGGGAATTCGATGAGTGGGATGGAGAATATCCTTCTGATCCGGTTGCAGATTCCTCGCGTTCAGCTAGTGTTTTTGTGATGAGAGTCTTAAGCAAGTTCATCACTTGAACAGCATGCATAAGAGCCGTCAATGGATCGGTCATCTAAAGTTAAGAGCATCCAAGAATCAAATGTTAGTAACTTCAGTGATTCTTAAAAACACTAAGCGATAAATGAACAAAGGTACACTAAGTTTGTTTTACCTGAGTCATATTAGGAGCAAAAACCATGGCTATATTCCTTGCATTCATTTTGTTGGACTCTTCTTCCTCAACAACATCAGCCATAAGATCAACAGCCCAATTGAGCAAAGCAGACTCAGTTGGCTTCAACTGCCTAATGAGTTCAACGGATTCATCCTCAGTGTTGCAATTGAGAACTTCCTCAGGAGAAAGACCATCAAGCACTCCACATGGTAACTCTCTAAACCAAGCTTTTATAAGACCAGCCAAGCAATGCACATCAATGTTCTCAGGAACAATACCTCTGTTTAGTTGGTCTCTTACATGTTCCTCTTGGCTGTTCTCAGGGTTTATCCTGAAAATTCCTTCAGCCTACTCATCCACACAACAACAACAAACAAAAAAAGGTGAATAATTTAATCGAAGATATATCAAAATTCTTAAATTTGATTTCTTTTTCCATTACCTTGAGACCTTCTTGAGAATATAGCCTTTGTTGCATTAGTAACAAAATAGTTGGAACGCTGTTTCCTTTCTCGTCATAAGAACATTGCATTGATTCCGCCGATACACCAAACACACTCACACTGCATTTAGGAAAGAGAAATCTAAGCTTTTAGAACTTTCAAATTAAAGCCAGAGAAGCATTTATTAATAGTTAATTGCAGATCCAGTTTCAATTGAGAGATTTTGAAGTAAATCGAACAGTTAATACCTTGCACTAGGAACTCGACATGGGATCTCAACTTGAAGCTCATGTGGAAGACCAAGAAAGCCATGAAATCGATCAAACGTCACATGAGTGATGTGTCGAACATTTGTTGGCCATCCGATTTCCATATGATGAACAGCTGAAGAAATCCCTCCTCCAACTCCTCCATCGTCTTGCCGATTGTCCACACGGCAAGAAACCACCGATTTACGCAAAGCCGTCAAAAGAAACTCCACAAGAGACAGTTGCTGCTGATTTTGCTCGTCTTCTTCTTCCTCCACCGTCGATTTTCTCCTCCCTCCTTTTCCTCCAGCACAACCTCCGCCTTTAGTCATCATCACAAGCCCCGTCATTAGAAACAGAGGAAGTAGAAAAGACAAAGATCACACGAATATGCGTCTCGAAGAATGAAGATTTATCGCAGGTTCTATCTCTCTCTAGCTCACTGGACTGTGTGCTTC
>WJSH01008080.1:29388-45046 GCA_009757365.2 Lepidium campestre | reverse complement strand
CAACGTTTTTTTTTTTTTAAGCTTATTTATTTATTTTTATTTGAAAAAAAAAAACTTGAGTGTCGGAAAAAAAAAGAAAGGTTTTACTTGGGAAGAGAGGAAGAAGACGGAGTCTGCCGTGACCAACCGTCGTCGTTAGCCGTGAAGTCTTAGTCCTCCGATCTACGAAGTTCTTTTATCAGTGCGGTAGTCTTCCTTCTTTGATTCGCCTTTCTAGGTTTCGTTTCGCTCTTGTGGGGGAGATTCATACGCGCAAGCAAAGTTGGTTCTCTTCTCCATGGGCTCGAAAACGTGGCTACATCCAGCTCCTCAATACAAAACCCTAGAAACCTTTTGGGATGATGAAGATGACGCTCCTGGTCCTAGATGCGCTCATACACTTACAGCTGTTGCAGCTACAAAGACTCACGGACCTCGACTTATACTCTTTGGTGGTGCCACCGCTATTGAGGGTGGAAGTTCTTCTCTACCTGGGATCAGTAAGTTTCCTCGATTCAAAGTTGAATTTCAACATTTCCGGATTTCGATTTTTTTTTTTTGTGGGTTTGCTCTGGAGTTGTCTGATGCTGCTTTGGGGGTTTTTCTGCTTGTTGGTGTATTGTAGGGTTAGCTGGTGTTACTAATTCGGTGCATTCTTATGATGTTCTGACTAGGAAGTGGACAAGGTAACTAGACATTAAATTTAGTATTAAAATTTTGCTGTTTGGTATACTGTTTTCTTGAAAGCCCACATTGTTTAAATGAAATTTGTGCAGGCTTAAACCAGCTGGTGAGCCTCCCTCTCCTAGGGCTGCTCATGCTGCGGCTGCAGTTGGCACAATGGTTGTTTTTCAGGTGACAAATTTTTCTATTAACTAGACCACTGATTGTTTCGTGCAAAGGCAAATGTGAAGGCTTTTGATCAAGTGTGAGTTACTAGTACTGTTCTTGTGTGTCATATACTTATGTGTGTCTCATTGGCAGGGTGGCATTGGACCGGCCGGCCATTCTACTGATGATCTTTACGTTCTTGACATGACTAATGATAAGTACAAGTGGCACAGGTGGGATCCTTTACAAATTTCCCAATTCCGTTTCTCTTTGCTATTTATTGTACTTATGTGAGATTTTGTTCAGGGTGGTGGTTCAAGGGGAGGGTCCAGGCCCTCGCTATGGCCATGTTATGGATTTAGTTTCTCAGAGGTATTTAGTCACAGTCACCGGAAATGATGGTAAGAATATGTCTGTTTTCATTTCTCTAATTTATACTTTTAGTACTTCATTATTCTGTTTATTTCTTAAAGAATCCAGATATCCTAAAAAGAAATTTTTTCTTGCGTATGGAACAGGAAAACGAGCTCTTTCTGACGCTTGGGCATTGGATACAGCTCAGAAACCATATGTATGGCAGAGATTGAACCCAGATGGTGATCGACCAAGTGCTAGAATGTTAGTGATTAAGTTGATTTGAATGACCTCTCTAGAACATCTGTTTCTTTAACTGAATCGTCATATTTTATATATCTGCACAGGTATGCTACTGGCAGTGCTCGTTCTGATGGCATGTTTTTGCTCTGCGGTGGAAGAGACACCTTGGGGGCGGTATACTTTCTTTTTCTCAATTAATCTTTTGTGCAGAAATTTGTAGACTTCATTTGCCTGGGAAAGGGATAAATTACAATATTCTTGAATCTTGGAGCTTTGCTAATTGTGCTATAAGATCCAAATTTTTAGACGCTATGCTTTCAGTGTTCTTTATAAATTCTGCCATATCCACTTATGTTTCCATGCGTCTGCAGCCACTGGGAGATGCTTATGGACTACTAATGCATAGAAATGGTCAGTGGGAGTGGACTTTGGCTCCAGGTGTAGCTCCTTCTCCAAGATATCAACATGCAGCGGTAAACCAATTCTTGCTTCATTTTTGAAACATATTGAAGACAAACTTCGTTGGCTAATGCAAGTATCACAGAGGACTTCACATTGTAGCCGTAGAAACTGAGTTGAATTGTTATTCCTTCTAAATGAAATGATTGATTCCATGCTCTATTTCTTAGGCGTAGCAATGAGTTCCTTGGTTGCTTTTCTTATCAGGTTTTTGTTGGTGCAAGATTACATGTCAGTGGAGGTGTTCTGAGAGGAGGCCGTGTAATAGATGCTGAAGCATCTGTTGCAGGTAATGCTCAATGGCTGTTTTGTTTTACAAGCCTTTTCTGGAGATGATGGTCGACTAGTTCTCACAGATTTTACATTTTTGCCTAATTTTTATAGGTTTTACATAATTTCTCTTGCTAATTGTTATGGTATCTTTCGTCTTGCAGTGCTTGATACTGCTGCTGGTGTATGGTTGGATAGAAATGGGCAAGTGACTTCTACACGAAGCACTAAGGGACAACTCGATCAAGATCCGTCTTTTGAACTTATGCGTCGCTGTCGCCATGGCGCCGCATCAGTTGGCATTCGGATTTATGTGCATGGTGGTCTTAGAGGGGGTAAGTCTGATATTTTGGTTTATATGCAGCAAGATGCCTAAACTCATTGCAATACATGTACTCTAGTTCCAGGATTCAACCTAACTTAGGCCAACTTAATTCTTGGGAATTTTATGAGGCTCACTTACATTTCTCATAGTTTAGTTAATGTCTCAACTCATCTTTCTTTTTCTTAGAGTATGACGATTACGGTAATTTTATTTCCACACAGATACATTGCTTGACGATTTTCTAGTTGCTGAAAATTCAACATTCCAGTCAGACATCAGTTCTCCTTTGTTAGTATCGGATAGATCTGAACAAAGCTCTACTCCCAGGTTTTCTTATGCCGCACGACCTCCTTTGGGCGATGAACAAGCCCTCCCCATATCTGAGGGGCTGAGGTTTATCCCATTTTTTACACTCTTTTGGTTTGTGCTTAACTGTGTCTAGTTGTTCGAGTATTACTTATCTTTCTTTTCTCATTAATATCAGCTTGGACGAAAATTCGCTGGAGAAATTAACGGAGGCTTCTGCAGCTGAAGCAGAGGTAGCTAGTTCTGTTTGGCGAGCTGCACAATTAGGATCTGCTTCTTTGGATGAAGAACCCACTGCCTCTGATGCCAGCTCGCCAACTGTAGAGTCTATTGCTACTGATGGTCATGAAACTGAAGGAGATGTCAGGCTTCATCCGAGAGCTGTATGATAATCCCCCAATATTACATCTCTCTCTCTCTCTCTCTCTATATATATATATATATATATATAAATATATTTATTTATTTTTGGAGATATATCTGGTTGCTTAGCTCGAAATACTTCCCAACATAGTATATACTTCAATAACTGTTATATCTAAGCCTTTCACCTATATAATTACCAAACTATTTCATTTTATAGGTTGTTGTAGCAAAGGAGACGGTTGGAAGTCTGGGCGGCATGGTAAGACAGCTAAGCTTGGATCAGTTTCAGAATGAGAGCCGACGGATGGTTCCCATGAATAACAGCGATGTGCCACAACCCACCAAGAAGTTCACGAGACAGAAGTCTCCTCAAGGCCTGCATAAAAAGGTATCATTCTTCTGCTTTCCTGCATACTGTCACAGTTGATATCTACTAATATGTTGTTGCTTGCAGGTCATTTCTGCTTTGTTGAGACCTCGAAACTGGAAACCTCCTGGCAATAGGAAGTTTTTCTTGGATTCTTACGAAGTTGGGGAACTCTGTTATGCTGCTGAACAAATATTTATGCATGAACAAACGGTTCTTCAGCTAAAAGCTCCTATTAAAGTCTTTGGCGATCTCCACGGGCAATTTGGCGATTTAATGCGGTTGTTTGATGAATATGGATTTCCCTCAACAGCTGGAGATATAACGTAAGTTTGAGCAAACCATTGAATGATGTGTAATTTTGCTCAAAAATAGTCACGAATTCGTAAAAAACCGTATTGCCTCAGGTATATTGACTATTTATTTTTGGGAGATTACGTTGACCGCGGTCAACACAGCCTGGAGACTATAACTTTGCTGCTTGCATTGAAGGCAAGACGGTGCCTAATTTCACATCACCCATATTAGTAGTTTCCTTCATAGTGTGCTTCGTGGGTTTATGGTTCTGGATATTTCTTTGCAGATTGAATATCCAGAGAATGTTCACTTGATTCGTGGAAATCATGAAGCTGCTGACATTAATGCACTATTTGGTTTCCGACTTGAATGCATAGAAAGAATGGTAGATACCTCTCAAGCAGAAATATAACATTGTCTTTGTCGCTATCTTTTCTGCATATAATAAACCTGCTCTGTACTTTTACCAGGGAGAGAATGACGGCATCTGGGCATGGACAAGATTTAACCAACTATTCAATTATCTTCCTCTTGCCGCACTCATTGAGAATAAAATTATATGTATGCATGGTGGAATTGGGAGGTCAATCAGTTCAGTGGAACAGATTGAGAAGATCGAAAGACCCATAACGATGGACGCTGGATCCCTTATTCTAATGGACTTATTATGGTAAAATCTATCCGTTCTGCTCCTTTTTTTCATAATGTTCACTAATTTTTACATCCTCGGGTTATAATATCATTTTACATGTACAGGTCTGATCCTACAGAGAACGATAGTATAGAAGGTTTAAGACCAAACGCCAGAGGACCTGGTCTTGTCACGTTTGGGGTAAATCACCTTCAATTCCCGCTTATTGTCGCTTTTCATTAATATTTTCTTTTGGGGCCAATTACTGAGGGCCTTCTCTTGATATTGCAGCCTGATAGAGTCACAGAATTCTGTAAGAAGAATAAACTACAGCTAATTATTAGGGCCCATGAATGTGTCATGGATGGATTCGAGAGATTTGCCCAGGGACAGTTGATTACGCTTTTCTCTGCCACAAATTACTGCGGTGAGGAGAAACAAAACTCATCAAATATTCATCTTGTATCTATGTCTTTGTTCTTGGATAGGCTTGTAGATTTTTTATTTTTTTTTAAAATATTGTGATACAGGAACTGCTAACAATGCGGGAGCTATATTGGTGGTTGGCAGAGGATTGGTGGTTGTTCCTAAGTTAATTCATCCTCTTCCACCTCCCATCTCATCTCCAGAAAATTCCCCAGAACGTTCTGGAGACGATGCTTGGATGCAGGTAACAACACTTTCACTGCTTTTTCTGTTCCAAATGATTCAAATCCATACATCAACTATTTCACTTTCTCCGGAAAAAAAAGAAGTTTAAACTTGTTTCAGCCACAAACCGGGATAGCTTGTCCTTATTGTAATAATGTCTGTCTTGTTCCAAGAAACCTTTAATTTGGCCTGTACTGCAAACACGTATAGTTCTGGAACAAGACTGTTCCTGGCATGATGTCTTTGTTTTAACCACCAACCAAGTACACATGCGATTTTATCTGTTGCAGGAGCTAAATATCCAGAGACCACCAACTCCAACACGAGGCAGGCCACAACCAGATTTTGACAGAAACTCACTTGCATACATCTGAATCTGATTGCATTCCCGGGTTTCTGCTTCAAATTAATCAAGTCAAAAATTAGATTTTGGTGCAACTCTCTATACAAGTATAGCAAGATTTTAATGGTTCAAAATTTGCAGTGTTCATTTACTCTGCCGCACATGTGTAATATATAACCAGTGAATGAGAATGGTATAGTAGTTTCTTCCCTCTATTACACTTTAGTGAGATGAAATGAGATATATTTTCTTATGTGCATGCTGGGTTTATGCATTTGCATGTGAATAACCAAAACAATTGTAACATCAAAGATTATGCATTTGACAACTTTGCAATGTTACAATTTTCTCGTATTAGCTCTGAGGATCAATTGGTGGACGCTTTGACGAATCGTCTTGTGTTTATACCAACAATCTAATAATGTGCAACAATCTTGATTTGTATAACTATACTCATCACATATACAGCTTTTAATTTCGAGTAATATTAACCGAATAAAATATATAAAAAATAGAATATTTACTAAAAATGAGTAGTCAATCATAGAGTTTCAATAAATAAAAAAGAAGAGAAAAAGCACAATATTTTTCTGCTGAAATTTGTAACGTCCATAAGCAACCGCGTAGGTCTTGTTCCTACAAGTACAAATGGCTCAGCTTTTTTCTTAAATATTTCTTTCACTTCTCTGCGTGTATGTTTGTAGTAGGTAAATTATGGATTTGTTCCAATATATACATTTTTTTCCGATAATCATAGTGTTCTATAATAATAATAATCATAGACTTTGTTCTGTAGCGCACGCGCAAACGACTTTAAAGCAGATTCGTCAACTTGTAAAATACATAACTCTCTGCTCCGGTCTTCATTTGGGCTAATTCCATTTCAAGAAGTTAGTTTGTTCAAGCATAGACACAATACTATCGAATCTCTCTGGAAGTGAAATGAGAATCTTCTGCACTATGTGATAATCCGATTTCTCTTCTTCATGAATTTGAAGTTGATTTCCCAAATCAATTAACTTTGTTGTGAAAGTATTGATGCTGTCATTTTCACTCATCTTCAGATTCTCATATTCTCTTCTAAGAGATTGAAGATTAATCATTTTGACTTGAGAGCTTCCCTGAAACTCCAATTCTAATGCAGTCTATGCATCTTTTGCATTTGTAGCGGGAGCAATCCTTGGAAATATCACATCGGCAACTGCTGTTTAGAGAATTTGCAGTGCCAACATATCCTTCATACTCAGATCTTCTTATTGCCTTGCTCTCTCCGGTGTGGTTGTACTCGTAGATTCAAGTACCGCTCCATTCTTGATCACATCCCAAAATTTTCTCGTCTTTAGGATTGTCTTCATTTTAATCTTCCAAAATCTGTATGCTTCTCCATTGAAGATCGGAATTACTTGATGTGTTGTTCCCTCCATAGCTCTGATACCATATAAGAAGCCAAAACTTCTATTATTGATCGTAAGAACACAACAAGTATTATTGTTTCTTCTAAGTCACGTAATTGAAATAGAGTAGAAGAGAAAAACAGAGTTTGTGAAATAGAATATTTTATTAATCACACAAAAACGTTGATGGTTTAGAAATGATAATGAAAAGTATTTATGCAGAATGAAAAAACAACAAACAGACATAACAAAGAGTTGTATCTCTTGACATAAAGTTGAAACAAAGTAAGCGCCCTTTAAGAATCATAACTAGAAAAAGACAAAAAAAACACAAAATATTTGAATCCACACGTGAATTGATCTTCTCTGTCTCTTTGATTGTATTATTTTATCTAGTGAAAAATCTACAATATATTCTTCTAAACACTTGTGGATGGTAGAATTAGAGCTCCATATCATAGAGTAAGAGTAGCAGAGAAGAAGAAAACAAGATATACAGCAGCAATATTCACACTTCCAAAATTAGATTATATGATTGAAGCACCTAAAGACCACCAAAATACTCTTGGTATGCAAACCGGCAAAGCTTTCCGAGAAGACCACCGCCAGACTCGTCTCGTTCTTCCTCTTCCTCATGACAACTTGATTTCGAAACTCGATGATTCATCTACGGCGAATCCATTCACCGTGAGTGGGAATTGTCTTCATCGTGAAAAGACGCAGCCGCTTGAGAGCACGTCTCTATATCTTATCGAAATCTGACGTAACTTCGGAAAGATTACCGATATAAGTAATGAAAATTCGCCGGGGCCAAGAGGCCGAAAAACAGACCCAAAAACAAGAGAAAAGAGAAAATGAACCGATATTAAATCAGAGTAAAACAGAAACAAGCTCTGAGATAACTATCGACAAAAGCCAAAAAGATATTCCAAGCAATACATCCTCTTTTCATTATTCTTTAGTTTTTTAAATAAAATTAAAATAATATTATATAAACAGATGATGTCTAGAACAACACATGAGATATTTTTGTCAAAATAAATATATAATTGTAGTGATATATATTAACGTACAATATTTTTAGGTGGTTTGATTTGTATATGCCTATACTTAATATATTAAAATCAATTTATATTTTACTATATATTATATAATAGAGTGATAACTCGTGTTGTATACAAAATATAATTTTTTTGTTTCTTTAAGTTTTGAGGTATTATAATCTTTGTATATAATATCCAACAATAATAATAAATAATAAAATTATAAGCCAAGGCCTTCACCCAAATAAATAAACCTAAAGTGATTCTTCTGATAAAAAAGCCCATATTCATAGTAAAATAGAAGTAGATATTAAGCTCAATGGGCTTACTTATTTACATAATAGAAAAGTCCATATTTAGCCCAATAATCCATATCCAGAGCATATGATATTACCTCTTAACTCAAATTCTTCTTTGGTGTTAGATGTTAAAATCTTTAACTCAAATTCGAAGCAAAATTTATTACATTTTTTGAGAAATCAAATCCTTTTTGAACCAATCTTAGGTCTAATCGTTCGAATGCAAATGTTAAAATCTACTAATTTCAGACAGATGTTTTTTTTTTGGTCAGAAATTTCAGACAGATGTTTGTAACTAAACGCACTAATTTGTCACTGTCCTAGCCAGTCAAAAACGTCCACGTGGATAATAAAATGGTTATATATAACCAAAACAAAATTAATGATTTATTCCGAGGAAAAAAAATTAGAAGAAATGATCCTTCAAAACTTAGAACCAGTTTGATTTTCTCAACCGAGAAGAATCAGAATCAGTCTTCTTATCATTTCAATCTTCACGATGATGATTCTGTGTCATTGATCGATCGCTTTCAGTGATAAATCCCGCCGGAGTTTCTTCCCGCCGGGCTAAAAATCATGCCTTTGCCTATATTCTCGTCGCGGTCACAGTCTGCGTCTTCTTCTTCATCATCGCGATCTTCGTTTCCACGGCCTAAGCCTCGAATTGATCCTAGCTTAACCTTAATTCCAGGTTTATCCAATGATGTGGCGAGGCTGATTCTCTCCTACGTCCCTTATCCTCACATCTCTCGCCTCAAATCCACCTGCAAATCATGGTACGCTTTCCTCTCTTCCAAAACCCTAATTTCACTCCGCCATAGACGAGACAACAACACCAAGAATCGTCTCTCCCATCTCGTTTGCATCTTCCCTCAGGATCCTTCGATTTCTCCTCCTTTTCTCTTCGACCCCGTCACTCTCTCCTGGCGATCGCTTCCCCTCATGCCTTGTAACCCTCACGTTTACGGTCTCTGCAATTTCGTTGCGGTGGCTCTTGGTCCGCATGTTTATGTCCTCGGTGGATCCGCCTTTGATACGAGGTCTTATCCTCTAGATGTTCCTTTGCCTACGTCTTCTGTATTCCGTTACGATTTCGTTAAGTCGGCGTGGGAACAGCTCTCTCCGATGTTATCTCCACGTGGCAGCTTCGCTTGCGCTGCGATGCCTGGTTCTTCTGATCAGATTATTGTGGCCGGAGGAGGATCACGGCACACGTTGTTTGGTGCTGCTGGAAGTAGAATGAGTTCAGTGGAGATGTATGATGTTGAGAAAGATGAGTGGAAGGAAATTGAAGAATTGCCTAGGTTTAGAGCTGGATGTGTTGGGTTCTTGGTTGGTAAGGATACGAAGAAGGTTGAGGAAGATGAGAGAGAGTTTTGGGTAATGGGTGGATATGGCGGATCAAGAACTGTGTCTGGGATCCTTCCTGTTGATGTGTATTATAAAGACGCTGCAGTAATGGAGTTAAGAAGAAATGGTTGTCAGAAATGGCGACTGGTCGGAGATATGTGGGGAGAAGAAGAGAAACCTAAGCTAGGGAAGATTGTTAATGTTGATTGTGGAAAGCCGGAATTTTTCATGTTGAATAAGGACTGGATTCTTAGGTATGAATTGGGTTTGAATCGTTGGCAAAAGGAATCAAGTGTACCAAAGAAAGCTCGTTACGACAAACCTGTTGGTTTTGTTGCTCTGAATGGTGAATTACATGTTATGATTCTTTTAGATGGATATAATCTGATGGATACAAGGCATTCTAGACAACAGAGGAATGCTGGATCTTTAATGATTCATATTTATGATCCAAAGAAGAAAACTTGGAGATCGGTTGTCGCAAAGCCACCGTTCAATCACCAACTCGATTCCAGGACTACGGTTATGTGCACTATCCAACTGTAGTTACTGTAAAAACTCATTGCATCATATTAGAGAGTTCATGGTGTGAGCTCTGCTGATGTTTAGTATTGTGTCGTTTCTTTTGCTATATTGTAAAAAAAGAAAGGAAATTTGTGGGTATTTTATCATATTGGAAATACAAATCATACAAATTCAGTGCAGGATGATCATATGAGTGCAGGTAAACTCTTATTCGACTTTTATTTCAAGTGAATTTCTTCATATACCAAACAAATCCAAGACTTTGAATCTCTTTTTTCGACTCTCAATATAGCAACAGATTCTTCAATAACTTTGCTTCCTTGGAAAAGGTCTTGACATAAAAGAGAAGACAGTTTCCTTTTCGACCATAAGTAAGAGTGGTCATGTAATAAGACAAGACAGTCTCCTTACGCATATGTGTTCTTGTTGTTTGACATTCTAGATCTAATGCAGTCTCATTTTACCAGATTTGCTTTGGTATATATATATATATAATTATAACACACCACATTGCAACTGTATTGTTATTGGTTCATTAATGAGGTTTCAACATTTGATCAAACACAAGATATGAGAGTGAAATCCTTAATTAGGTACAGCTGAAAGTAATACTTATAGTTATAGCAATGATTTAGAGTGACCACATTTCTCTAAGTACAAAGTCAAACGTGGCAACAAAGCTTTGCACGCTTCATCAACTAACACGTCGGCGAAAAACCATATCCGCTCATAATTTTATTGTTAAAGGCGAAACTTTTTTCGAGAAATTCAAAGGGAAAGAAAAAAAAAGTTTTCTTTTGCGTACTCTTGTTAGGAACTGTCTCCTTTGTACGGGTAATCAGTTAAAAACCTGACCTTTATGTTTTTTTTTACAATTCGGGATTCGATATCTCTATTAAAGTTCTGATGTTGGAGTGATGTTTCTTCTGGGTTCTTTCGAAGTCTCTGGTGATTTCAATTTTTATTTGATGCTGAAATAATCAGGGTTTATATTACTGTTTCTGTGCATTTATCAGTACGCAGATGAAGATGACGACTTTGGTTCTATTTTATTTTTACAATTAGGGTTTGTTATTTCCAATTTCTCTCCTTTTTTAGTATTCCGTTTGTTGATTGTTAAATTGATGATCAATGAAGCTTTAGTATCGAGATCGTCATTGTTTTCTTTTATTTAGTTCT
The DNA here is from genome assembly GCA_009757365.2 of Lepidium campestre. Classification (NCBI taxonomy): domain Eukaryota; kingdom Viridiplantae; phylum Streptophyta; class Magnoliopsida; order Brassicales; family Brassicaceae; genus Lepidium; species Lepidium campestre. The sequence continues at coordinate 33,834 of WJSH01008080.1, read as the reverse complement.
TCATAATTTGCCTATTACGCCGTTATAAATTGGGTTAAAAATGGCTAAGAGGGTTTTAGTAGTTTCGTCTCCGAGTGTGTGAATGTGTTATTTGATGAAAAGTTGAACATTTTACTGGCTTTTGTAGGCAAGCTCTGGTTCAAGAGAACTGTGAATGAAACTGTGATATACGAGAATATCAATGGTGGTTATATGCTATGATGTTTTTTGGACCAAGTGATTTTGCTACTGATGAAATGGGTTATGCAATGAGTAGGCTTGAGATAGAATCCGATCTATGTGATACTGGAAAAGACTTTTGTGGAGTTGGTAGTAGTAGTGCTAGTCGCATATCGAGTGAAAATTTGGCAGATTTAGACCATGAAATCAGTCAGGTTACTAAATTGAAATCTAGTCCTCATCAACGGTTTAGCCGTGAAGTCCCTGGGAGACATCAGTTACCTGTATCAACTGTGAAGATGTTGGTTGGTCGAGAAAGTAATTATTCAGGAAGAGGAAGGTTTTCCGTTGCTGATTGTTGCCATATGCTAAGCAGATATTTGCCTGTAAAAGGTCCTTGGCTTGTAGATCAAATGAACAGCCGAGCATATGTGTCTCAGTTTTCAACTGATGGCTCTCTCTTTATTGCGGGGTTTCAGGTAAAGTCTTCATCCGGGTAATTAGGAATCTCTAGGCTTGTGTTATTGAGAGAGGAGGTCAACGTACTTTCCTAAGTTGAGAAACATTTTCTGGATCAATCAATCTTTGTGTTTAGCATTTTTTCTTAAAATCTTTCAGGGAAGCCGTATTCGGATTTACAATGTAGAGAAGGGCTGGAAAGTTCAAAAGGATATTCTTGCTAAAAGCTTGCGTTGGACTGTTACTGATACTTCTTTGTCCCCTGATCAGCGAAATCTTGTAAGTTTTGTATCTTCAACCATATCTAGTATTAAATTTTGACATTTGATTCATCACATCTTTCATAGTAGTGCGGATTAAGTGAGTTTGTTTAGTCTTTATGTTTCTTGTTTCATTGGTAACAGAGCATCATCACATAATGCAGATTAAATATATCACGTAATGCAATAAGCTACTAGATGCCCACTTATTTGCATAAGAAATTTCTACTTGTTTTTTAAAGCCAAAACGCAAATGCTGCGTTTTTGCATTTTGTTCAGCATTATGCATACTATATTGATTGGTAAAACACTTGCATTATTGCATTTGAAACGCCGTTCTGCCATTCTGCGGATTATTAATTGAAGCCAATGAATTATTTTGATATTGCAGGTGTACGCAAGCATGTCACCTATTGTTCACATTGTTGATGTTGGGTCCGGTACAACTGAGTCTCATGCAAATGTTACGGTATGGACCCACAAAATTCGTTAGTAAGAGCACAATATTATGGGATGGGATCTGTGCTTCATAAAATTTTCTTTATTTATGTTTTTAAGTTTCTGTTTCAACATCTTATCAATGTGGTTAAATAAATTCGAGAGACATGTCTTTTGCAGGAGATCCATGATGGGTTAGACTTCTCTTCTGATGAAGATGGAGGGTACTCGTTTGGAATATTCTCAGTGAAATTTTCAACTGATGGACGAGAAGTTGTTGCTGGGAGCAGTGATGATTCCATCTACGTTTATGATCTTGAAGCAAATCGAGTTTCACTCCGGACTGTTGCACACACGGTAAAATCATATTTATTTTTTGTGACAATCTCTCCTAAGATTTGTACCAGTAAATTAATGGTGATGTTATTGTTTGAGTACTCATAGCATGTTCTCCTTTCTGCAGTCTGATGTAAATACTGTGTGCTTTGCTGATGAAAGTGGGAACCTGATTTTATCTGGAAGTGATGATAATCTTTGCAAGGTGATTGTTTTGGTTGCTATAATAGTACCTTTATAAACAAAGTTGTAACAGGATCTTGCTCAAAATTCATTACACGAACAGGTGTGGGATAGGCGTTGTTTCATTGGGAGAGATAAGCCAGCTGGTGTTTTAGTGGGACACCTTGAAGGTGTTACCTTTATCGATAGCCGTGGAGATGGTCGCTATTTCATTTCAAATGGCAAAGACCAAACCATCAAATTGTGGGATATCAGAAAAATGTCCTCAAGCGTACCTGCAAGGTAACAATCTTGTATCAAACTATAGTCGATGTATAGCGAGCGCCTCACAAGGAATTCGTCAATGAAACTGATTGTTCTGTTTTTACAGGCATGAGGTGCAAAGAAATTATGAATGGGATTACAGATGGATGGATTATCCTACTGAGGCAAGAGCTCTAAAGCACCCATTGGATCAGTCAGTGTCGACATATAAAGGTCACTCAGTGTTGCGTACTCTCATCCGTTGCTACTTCTCTCCAGCACATAGGTGAGTCTCTGAAGTCCCATATTACCCCAAAACCTGACAAAGAACAACTCTCTCTACATATATCTTTAATTCTTGTTTTGGCTTCTTTTGTTCTTTCTTTTGACAGTACTGGTCAAAAGTACATCTACACAGGATCCAATGACAGTTCCGTCTACATATATGACTTGGTAAACGCCAAATCCTCAAATAAAACATTCAAGAGACAATCACTTTATGATTTATACTAAATCTGACCAATGTTGTAATCATATTCTGTTCTTAGGTAAGTGGAGATAAAGTGGCAGTGCTAAAGCACCATAGCTCACCTGTAAGAGACTGTAATTGGCATCCGTATTACCCAACGCTTATAAGCTCTTCATGGGACGGAGATCTTGTGAAGTGGGAATTTCCAGGAAGCGGTGAAGCTCCTATCATGAGTAAGAAGAGGGTTCGAAGGAGACATTTCTACTACTGATGCTCTCTATCTACACATACATATGGTCTCTGTAAGTTATATATATAAAGTGTAGAGAAGAAGATAAAAGAGATGATATAAAACAAGTCAGAAGAATCATTAAATAAGGCTTTTTTTCTTTATAAAAAAGGGCTAGTGTGTATGTGTGGACAATGGGTCTTGTTGTTATAATAAAACCAATCTCTTCTTGTTTGTCATGGTTTGGTTTCAGACATTACTTTACATAATGAAATTATGAATGCATAATCGGTTAGATAAATGAGATATCATGTGGACGATTAGATAAATGAGATGTAATTAATGTTAACCATACATTAATAATTATTATTACCATTCACAACGTCACCAACGAATAAACAAATCATATTTTTTCTACTCTCGAAACTCATAAAGTTATAACAAAATAACCGGAGATAGACCCGAAAATCCATAACTTCTTGAATTTACGTCTTTACCCTCTCCATTCGTTGCACTGCGTTGTAGGTCTGGTTTTCTGTAAACCGGCTTTAACCGGACATGACGTTTGTACCGGCAGCACCATACAGTTGTATTGCAGACACAGCGAGCTGCTCACCGGAATATCCGCCGCCGGGCTAATTTGTATTCCCGTCAAGAAGTTGTGTTGGAGGTATAGTGTTTGAATACTTGCTGTCAATAACCTATCCACGAAACTAACCGGAACTTGACCGGTGAACCGGTTATTGTTCATGTAAAGATTTTGTACGTTGGAGAGAAGCGGAGATATTTCGCCGGAGAATCGGTTGTAGCTGAGATCAACGGTTGGAATTGTTACCTGATTCGCCGGTTTAACCACGCCGTAGAAATAATTGCGTTGTAATTGGAGGTTGGTGATCGGGAAGGTGAAGATCTGACCGGGGATTGCGCCGGTGAACCGGTTTGAGCTAAGATCGAGGTAATTGAGCTGGTTTAGTCTGAGTAAAATCCGGTTTACTGGTCCCGTCAGCTTGTTCGAGGCGAGTGAGAGGTATTGTAGCGATGGCGGGAGAGACCCCGGAGAAATTGGACCGGTGAGGTTGTTGCTTTTGAGATCAATTCGGATTAGGCTTTGTGAGAGGAATTGTGGCATTGATCCGTTGAAGTGATTGTGACATAGAATCAGATTGGAGAGCTCCGGTAAAGATCCGATTGACGGAGGAATCTTCCCGGTTAACTGGTTATAGCTAAGATCAAGTGTTTTAAGTCCCCGAAGCTCGCCTAGACTCGCCGGAATCTCTCCGGAGAGGAAATTCCGACTGATTGCAAGAAACCGGAGATTCTTTGATTGAGAGATTGTATCCGGTAATGAACCCATGATCCGACCTGGAACGATTGAGAGCTCCGTTAAAGCAGAGAGTCTTCCGATAGCCGGGTCGAGCCGACCAGATAAACCGGGTGAACCGGCTTTAGGATTACCGAGATTAAGAGCGATTACTTTATCACCGTCGCAGTAAACTCCGGCGAAGTTGCAAGGGTCTAAAGTAAAATCCCAAGAATCAAAGAAATTGGAACCTGGTAAATCATCAAGCGATTTACGAATCGCTTGAAGAGCTAAGAAATCAACCGGAACGATAATGGCGTTAACGAATAAACCGAAACGAAGAAGAAGCAGCAAAACCGAAAACAGAGTA
>WJSH01008080.1:0-22312 GCA_009757365.2 Lepidium campestre | reverse complement strand
AAAAAAAAAAAAAAAAAAGATAACACATATTAAGCACAAAGGAGCCACATAAAATAGTGTAAATAAGAATTTTTTTTTTGGTTTCCAAGGTAGATCCAAAGGCCATATTTAGACACAAAGAAGAAACTATGTAGTGACCAACACAAAAACAAAACAGACTATCAAGTAGAAGTAAGTCAGATTTAGAACTTGCATCCAACAAGAAAGATTACGCTAATCACGACTTATAAATCTTACAAAAGTCAAAATAAGCAAATTCAAAGCGCAATTGAAATCACAAGAATCCGAAAACCAAAGCAACCAAATAATGCAAAGGAATTCTAAAGAAGATGTAAGTAGAGGTTGTTTAAGATCATTTCAAAGAACCTCAAGTCGAGATGCTTCTTCCATTTATTATTGAGGGATCTATAGAATTGAGAGAATGTGAAGTCACTCTTTTTACAAGATGTGTATAATTTAGATGTAAAATAGAGCAGTCCAAAGGAGAGAAAAAATACCAAAGCAAAACCTTCATTGCCAAAATCCGAGCAGACAAAAGAGCTTTACCCGCGAGCGAAACGTGCCTGAATCCTCCTCTGGATTTTGGCCCGACAAGATGGACAATCTTCCATGGCTTCCTTCTCATGAAGCTGGTTGCATTTAGAGCAAAGTACCTGATGAGCACAAGGCAAGAAAATCACACTCATCTCTTCAGACAAACACATTACACATTCCCTCTCCCTTTTAATTTTCGACTCTGCCCCGTTAATATTCTCCCACACTGCTGCAGCTGCCATAGGGTTTGCCTTTGTGGTGGTGGTGGTATGAGTCACTCCGCTCTTGTTACCCTCATTGCTTCCGTCAATGCCTTTCTTCAATGCAGCTATCTTCAAGCAATCTGATTTGAGTTTCAGCTTTGAGATCTCGCTCTCAAGCCTTTTGATGTTCTCAATGTAGTATTTCACATCGTTCGCTGCTTTTGTTTTGATCCGCTCTTCTTCTGCTTTACCAAGTTCTTCCAGTTTCCCTCTCTCTTTCTTTAATGCAGCCGCTTGCGCAGCAAGATTTGCCTTTGCTGCCTTTTCTTGTTTCCATGTAGCCTGCAACTGAATTTCATTAGTTATCCGAATCATAGCTTCTGCACTTAGCCAACAATCCTTCTCATACCGACTATATCGTCAATTAGAAACATTCTTTCTAATCCACAATAATGGATTGATGCAAACAGCACGACACAATAAGTATATAGAATAGACTCTCGATGTGAACATATTTTCCCTCCAATTTCTTTAGATCCTTCGAAGTAAGGTAAAGTATGGGAAAAAAGCAAAATCTGAATATTGGAGCCAAAAAAATGAAATGATTACCTGAAAAAAAAAGAAATGCAGAGGAAAGGATGTGATCAATTATCATACAATAAAATACAGCTCCGAAGACGAGAAGACCTAAAACGTGCAAAGGCTTTTTGTCTACAAATAGAGCTAACCTCAATTTGGTTTTGGCGACTTTTTGCCTTAGCAACTTCTTGCTGCAACTCTGCCACCTTGTCTCTTTGACTCTTGAGCTCTTCCTGCAACAAAACCTTTTGCCCTTCCCACGACTGAGTATTCTTCATTGACCTTTGCACTCTCTCCTTTGCTTCTCTACAGCTCTCCGCAGACTCAGTAGCTCTTATATTAGCAGCTTCCCTCTCTTTTTTTAACAGAGATTGTTCCAGCTCGAGCCTGCGAACTGTGTTGTTAGCTCTTTCGAGCTTGATGGTTGCGTTATTAAAGGCCGATTCCATTTCAGACCTCCTTTTCATAGTGTTTTCTTCCAATAACTGCTTCTCTTTTCTGAAATCTTCTGCCTCTTCTTTCTCTTTCCTTAGTGCCTTAAGCTCTGGTTGGTCCTTAAGAAGTCTAATAGTAGCCTGCTTTACTTTCTGATTAGCCCAGTCAGTCCAAACCTGCATTTCGTTCTTCAGCTCTTTCTTCCGAGGAACTAGCTTGAGAATTAATTCATCTCTCTTATTCCGAGGTACATATATCCCCAGAGATGCGTCATAGGGGATCGCAGCATAGTAATCCGGTGCTGGCTTTGTAGACACAGAAGTCTTTTCTTCAGGCTCAGAACGGGACTTCTTATCTGATGTTACTGGTGCTGGAGCATTAATAGCAGGTAATGCAGTAACATGTTCCTTCACATCTAGCGCAGGTGAATCTGACTTAGTACTATTACTAGTTGAGAGAGTGCTGCTACTATCGGCTGAAGGAGCTTTCACAACCTCTGCTGTAATCTTTGATGAAGAATTTCTTGCCTGTACAGACACTAAATCGGAAGGTGATTTGCCTCTTTTCTCCACAAGGAAACCACCGACTGAGGCAAACTTTGCCGTCTTATAGCCACCGCCTTTGCTATAAGTTCTGATCTTCTCCACACATGATTTCTGCCGGAGCATGGCAATTTCTTTTTTGGTGCGGCCTTTTCGACAAGATACCAATTTTTCATCAGAAACAGAATTCATGGATGCACTTTTAGTGCCTTCACCAGAAGCAGTGGTAACAGAAAATACCTCTTTTCCTGGTGTTGCTCCACTAGCATGAGGATTTTTGGAGTTGCTAACATTTGGAAAGTTCCCAAATTTGACAGGCTCACTCTGGTTGCTTTGAGTATTGGACATTGGGGGTTTCAGATTATTTGAGTCACTGGCTTTTGGAGGATTGCAGTCAGCACTTGGAGATTCTGATGATTTATTCGGACTGAAACCCGAAGAGCCCTCCAACCCATCTCCTTCCACTTCAAATGCTTGCAAAACATTCAAGTCACACATCAACAGCCTCCACATTGCTTCAACTGTTGAAAGTGTTGGTCTAACCTCCCTAACAAGACTTATCTTCTCTACCAATGTATACGCAACAAGCTGTTGTAAATCCTCAAACACATAGTCTCTCGAACCAGCAACTTTTTTTCCATTCTTCAAAAAACTCAAGGTATCATTGACAATGTTTGACACGAGGTCATTGCCCCCACAGTCGAGCCTACTGCCTGAAATAGCTTTGAGAACAACATCCTCACTATACCCACAATCCACAATCTGATTCATTGCACTACGGAAGAGGGTAAGCAAATTTGATGATAATAGTTCTTCGAGTTTTAGGGCAAACGGATCATCCCATCCTAAGGATTCAGACTCTTCCGCTCTCAGCTGCCCGTTCGAGTCACTTTCACACAATGGGTTTTGAGATTTCAGTGAATGTAACTCATACCGAGGGAATTCAGTCAAGGAAGCAGCATTTTGTTGAGAAGGATCAGCTAACTTTCTCTTGTTCTTTCTTCCTTTCTCTTGTGGTGGTGACACTGAAGACGTTCCAACTACGCCACCACTGAGAGCACCACACTCATTCATATCTTCTTGCTTCTGAACCATTAAGCAACAACTTCCTGAGATTATGAATGTTTCAAGTTATTGGATACAGAAATAACAAAATAAAACGAATAGTGCTCAAACACCGTATCCCATATGACAGATTCAATAAACAACGAGGAAGCTACGAACATGTATAAAGATGCTTAGAGATAATGCAAATGCACAGACACGAATCCGAAATTCCAGTAGAAACTTCTAGAAAACACCAATACAATCAGCTAAAAAGCCCAGAAAAACTAATTAAAATCTCAAAACAAATCAAACGCAATTCCCCCACGGAATCACATGAAGATTTCTCAAACCTAAAAAGTGATTAACAGCTCAATCGGAATGCAATCGAATCGGAATGAATTAAATCTTCTGATCATAAAAACCAGAAACAAATCCCGGGAGTCGTAAACTGACCGGGAAGGGCGGAGATGATGGCAACAAAACCGCGGGAAAAAAAGACGATCGGAAAGGAATCGAAAAGAGAGAAAGAGAGATCAATATATAAGAAGAGTGTTGCAGAGAGCGAGAGGGACTGTGAGGAGAAGAAAGAAAGAGCGTGGCTAGAAGGAGGAGGAGCCGAACAAAATTGATCGTGAGCTTTGTTCTTTGGTGTCAAAGAGGGTTGGTGTGAGAAATTACTGATTTGCCCCTGAGGGTTTATTAGTCATTTTACAACTTCTGCTCCATTCGTTTTGCTATCATCAACATGAGCATAGAATCCGATACAAGGAACAAAAGATAATCTGATCAACAAAGAATATGTTCAAAACTTCAAACTTTTACTTCAATTCATTGTCTGCATTTAGACCTTTTTGTGCATTGATTTTGTCGAACTCTAGAGTTCTCTTGTTTACGCAAATTCCTCTTCATCATCTTCTTCTCCTTCCTCGTAGTCAGAATCAGATTCTTCTTCTCTTTCAGGTTGCATCAATGTACTCATGTCAAAAGAGGGTGAATCAGATTCTACCTCTTCTATATCTTCTATTGTGTCGTAGCTCATCCTCTGTTCGAACTTCTCGTCTGAACAGTTAAGCATCCAAGCCAATGAACATTTGATCCCCTTCTTGATTATCCTTTTGTGCCTCTGCTTTACCGTAGACTCAAGCCCATAAGTAAAGAACGCCGGAAAATCCACCAGATCTTGAAGAGGTCTTTTCATTTCCTTTTGGAAGTACTCAAAGCTAAGCTTCATTATTCCGATGTTCAATGCCAGAACCTGAGGACATCCTTTTACCATTTCCCTCGTTTGATCGATTGAAAATCCACACTTCTTGAGGAAATCAATGTGCTTTAACATAGGAGACTCGCTGAGGCTAACAAACTGTGGCATTCTCTCGATCAAACAGCCCAAATCCTCTGGATTTAGATCAATGACTGAACAAAGTAGCTTCTTTTGCGTCTCAAGCTTCGGTTTAAGATCAATTCCTATGATTTCAGGATACTGTGCAATAATAGAAGGAAGAGATGTTTCTCTGACGTTGAAATCTTGCAGGGTTTGCACATTGCTTTTCACTGTATCATCTAATTCGAACCCGAGAATGTGAGGCCGCTTCTCAATCAACCTAGCTACAGCTAGCTTCGGAATACCAAGACCCTCAAGATACTCCACGAGAGGTTTGATTATCCGAGCTACCCGCATTCCCAAAATCTCAGGGTACCTAGTTAAAACACCACCAATCTCCCTCCTAGCTACACCTATACCAACCAAATAAGCGACTGATGTGCTCATAGTCCCTTCCAGCTTAAATCCTAAAACTTCTGGATACCTCTCAAGCACTCGAGGTACATCGCTCGGTTTAATATCCAGTCCTTGGAGATACTTAACCACCGGTGCAAGATCTATAACAACACTAGAATGAAGAACCTGCGGGTATCTTCTTAGAAACTCAGTGAATGTCGATTTCCTCACGCCTAGTTTCCCGAGATAATCTAGAACCGGCACCATATTCTTCTTCACGCTACAACCAAGAACAAGAGGGTAATTGTTGATATCTTCTATGGTAAGTCCTAACTTGTGAAGAAAATCCACACGCTCCTTCATCACATCAGCTGTTACCGGGAGTTCAAGCCCATCCAGCTCATCAGGAACAATCCCAATTCCACGCAAGAACTCATAAACCTTAGCACGATTAGCAGCTTTCTCTTTATTCATATCTAACAAACTTGGACGACTATACAAAGACTGAGAATCTCTTCCTTTATCCATATCCCTTCCCGAAGAACGAGACCTTTCTCTTTTCGGCGAATTCACAGAACGTGAAGAAAATTTCCGATTCGCAATAGCGCATTGGAGTGTTAAACCAATTCCAGCTCTCTTCTTGTGGTTGCATAAGTTGCCATAAGCGGAATCAGAGAGTGACCGAGACCTAACGGTGAAAAACGATGGTGGCTCAAAGTGAACTAGCAAAAACCCAGGTTTTGTAAAGCCGCTACAGAACCTAATATTCATTATATCCACGATTTTGCACCTGCAACAACGAAAGAGAGAAAATTGATAACTATAGAGAAGAAAACCATAACAATTTCGACTAACCCAGAAACTTGAACAGGATAATAGCTCAGAAAAATTGGTACTTTACTAAAATTTAAACAATCCCTCCAGAAAAAAATCATCATTCAATTTCAGTGGTAGTTAACATCAACGAACCAAATGACAATAACCTTCACTAGAAGCAAACCACAGAAACTATGAAACCGAAAGGAAGAAGAAGAAGAAGAAGAAGAAGAAATTGAATCAGCTTTTGATTGAATTAAAGAGTGAAATCTCACAGGAGAATGAGAAAAGATATCGGAGAAGCCGAAGGTTTTAGAGGAGCGGGTATGGTTTTTTCGCTACAAATTACTCTCTCACTCCCTGGAAATGATTTATCCGAATTATTGATGCTCTGGTCCTTATTGTTTTTATAATCTTTCCTTATAATACCTTATTATCTGAAATTGTCATATTAACCCAAATATCCACGATGACTTTAACAGTTAGTGACTGTTGAGTAAGTAATAAATTAGAACGTTATAATCTCTTAACTATTAACCGTATTTATTAATTAAAATTAGCAATGGATTATATCAAAGGGAATAATCGAAATTTAATAGTGTTGGGACTTCTTAAAAAAGCGAAAAAGATACGGGGCTATTTCGAAATATCTTGTCTTCTAAATACTTCCGAGAGTTCTACAGAGAAAAAAAAAAGAAAAAGGTAAAAGTCGTTCGACAAAATGATCGTACTTCCGGTTGGTTCCGCTTCGTCATCTCCGATCGCCGCCGTCTTCTTCGTCGCGCTTCTTCTGTTCTGCTTCTCTGAAACTACTGTAGGAGCACCTTGTCCGACTGATGGTGAGTCTCGCGTGTTATCTCTCCCCCCTACGAGATAATAATGCTCTGATTTCCTTTTGTTTATCTTTGTATTAGTTCTATTAGAATGATTGAATCTTAGGTCATACTTAGGTCTGAAATCGTTTTAGTTGCTCTGGCATAATTAAATGGGCGAAAATGTGATGAATTTACTTATTTACTATGATTGATTTCGTCAAAATTAGGATATAAGAACTCCATTTCTCGGTACAGGTATTTGTTTCAATCTCTTGTGTTCTGACTTCTGATTTGTGGAAATGTTTCCAAACGCTTTATAGTAAACTTTTGCTGGTGATATGTTATAAATTAGCTGAAAGTTCATAATTCTGATGTTATTACTGGTTCTTGACTGTTCAATGTAGGCTTGCCAATCGTGAGGAATATTAGTGAGCTTCCTCAGGATAACTATGGAAGACCAGGTCTTTCCCACATGACTATAGCTGGGTCAGTATTGCATGGAATGAAGGAGGTAAGTTCTTAAGCGATAGTGGTTTTAAAACTCTGTCTATTGGTATCCTGATCGTCTTTTATCTGTGTTTCATGAACTTTAGCCAAAAACTCATGTTTCCATTTTGTTGTTTTTCATGGTTGGACTTGTGATAGAAATTTTGCTCACACTTGATAAAAGTAACACAGTTGTTACTGATTTCAGGTCGAAATATGGCTTCAAACATTTGCTCCAGGTTCGGGGACACCAATTCACAGGCACTCCTGTGAAGAGGTTTTCGTTGTTCTAAAAGGCAGTGGTACTCTCTATCTCGCAGAGACACATGGAAATTTCCCTGGGAAACCAGTTGAATATCCTATCTTTGCTAACAGTACAATTCATATTCCGATCAATGATGCTCATCAGGTATGTCTCTCTACCTCCCATGTCGTTTCAGTTGATTTGACTCTTGCTTAGACTCGTAAGACTTTGAAAACCAAGAATGTTAGAGCTTTAGGTAATTGTAATCTTGATCAAGAGTAAGGCTGTTGATAACCAATTCAATTTCGTTTGCACAAATGTTACTTATTGAACAGATTAGAGCAACGATAGTGTTTCCGTAAAATTGCTTGTGAGTACCAAATGTGCTACATGGTGTCACATTGACAGACAAATAAATAGAAGACCAACTTTTTCGCAAACGTTGTATGTATATATCCTTAGATATCAGAACAAATATGGCTCTTCTGCTAAAAACTTTTTTGGGTTATCATATGAAACGTGAGAATCATCTACTACTGGTCTTACAGGTCAAGAACACTGGTCATGAGGACCTGCAGGCGTTGGTTATTATATCTCGACCTCCTATTAAAGTGTATGTAACATCTGTTTCCAAGAATTTGGTTAGAGATATTATATGTGAGCATGTCCGTTCTACTAATCATATGAGAAATTGATTTTTTTTAACAGTTTCAACTACGATGACTGGTTTATGCCACACACTGCTGCGAAGTTAAAGTTCCCTTTCTATTGGGATGAGCAATGCATCCAAGAATCGCAAAAAGACGAGCTTTAAAGCAGATTCTGAGGCCAAAACAGAGCACATTCTTTTCATAGTCAAATCAAGTATTAGTGACTGTTCGTAGAGGCTGGTTGATTGACAAGGGTTTTACATATATGGTGTTACCAGAAAGTAGATTGAATGTTTAATCTTTGGAACTCACGAATCAAGTAAGCCTCATTGGTCATGAGCATTTGTAATTATGCAAACCGTGGTTGAAATAAATATACAGAACCTCACTTTACTTTCTTTGGAAGTTGAAATAGATAACATTGTAATCAGCCACAATGAAATCAGTCAAAGCTTTATGTCTTGATATTCGATCTTTATACTTGTTCCTGTAATGCCAGATCATTGATGAAATTCATAAAGTTGTCATTTAGACCATCCAATCAGAAATACTTTTCTAGAGAATGAATGCAGAGAGCTTGAAAATGAAGCTTGAGCTCATATTGGTAATTACCACAATTCTTAGAAAGCCATAAAACGTAAAGCAAACTTTGAACAAAACAAGAGACTCTAAGAAAGACTGAAAACTATAAGAAAAGAGAAAACTCTCAGGACAAAATCCAGATAACTTTTGTTCTACAATTTTGCTACAGAGCTTATCTGAATCCAAAGAATCTTGACTTAAGAGTCAAGGGTAAAAGAGCCACGGGTTAAATCTTTGGGAATGATCTCAATTGTGTCGTCGTGATCAACACCATTCACCCAGAAAGACTGATTTTCATTCAATAACCTTTGCTTGTGTATAAAGAAATACTCTTCTTGAGGCAGATTTAACTCACCCCTCTCTTGAAGCTTAACCACTTCGTTCCTCAGTTCTTTCACGTTATCGCTCTTCTTCACAGTCACCGGAATCCCGTTCGCAGCAGCTTTACTCTCACCGGAATATGGCAAAACGTATACGACCATCATCTTTCTCGGGACTTTGCTCCTATCCTCCACAGGCGAATCTTGAATGTTAATGCCTGAGTTTGACGATGAAGATTGCTCTGTTGGAACAGTCATAGTCGAATCTTGAATGTTAATGCCTGAGTTTGACGATGAAGATTGCTCCGTTTGAACAGTCGAATCTTGATGAGCGTCCATAATCTCTTCTCCGGTTGAGTTTGACGGTGATTGCTCGGTCTGAACAGTCATAGTTGAATCTTGATGAGCGTCCATAATCTCTTCTCTGTTGAGTTTGACGGTGATTGCTCGGTTTGTTTAGTATTAAGGTTATGATCAGGAGATACGAAGAGTTGGAGAAGAGAGTAACGAGGGAGAAAGTGATGATGATTGACTTGTAAAGAAAGTTTCCACACAAATCAGTTATTATAGCATTTAACTAACGCATCAAATGGACCATATTTATACATAATCCATGCAAGCCTCATTGAACAAAATCTGAACCGTTAAAAGCCAATCTTTTTACTGATTACTAAAATAATCCAACTACCAATGGACAGAGTTTTAAAACCACTATATAAGAGTTTCAGAAATATTTCTAAGGTTGAATCTTGGTATGGTGGGATCAAAAAGACCCTCCTATATCATAAGCTATAATAATAGACATGTAAAGTATTAGTATATACAATCACATTCCTCAAGTTTAGTTATTCAACCAACTCAAAAATTATAAGATAAAATATATATATAATTTGTGAGTAAATTACATTTTACACTGCATTTATCTCATAACACACAAATTTCAAAGCATGCATGAGATTTCAAGAAAGATTGAAAGCTATCAAAGCATGATCAGCTGATCAGATGTCTTAACATCGCTCGGATCCAATCTTTGCAGAGTGATTTTAATCAGTTAATGTGATTTTTGGTTTTAGTTTGAAGAAAGCAAGAGACTTCAAAGACAATACTAAAAGCTGTAAGGAAAAAGGAAACTGCAGAGAGTTGACTTTGATTAAAAGATCACTTAGTTTATTAGGTTTGAACAATGTAACAATAGTTATTGTTTTATGTATCAGAAGCCAAATTTGGCACAGAGCTGCAAAAGAGAATATAAGCTATGAAGAAAAAGGAGACTACACAAGAGTTTAACTAGAAATTCGAGTGTTTGGAGGTACAGAGCCATCATATGTGATGTGTCCAGGGAAAATCTCAATCGTATCGCCGGGAGCAACAAGGTTCTCTTCGAATGTCTGATGATCAGTCAATACATCTTGTTTGTGTATGAAGAAATACCCTTCTTTAGGGAGAGCTAACACACCCATCTCTTGCAGCGTGGCCAACTTTTTCTTCAGTTCTTCAACAATTTCATCTGAATTAACGTACACTGGAATCTTCCTGGTCTCCTCAAATGGCTGCACCATTACTGTTAGCTTCACCGGGCTGCTCTTCCTCCTCTTCCTCCTCTTCTCCACAGGCAAAATTAGAGTGTTAGTTTTCCTTTTGACTGATACTGACTGTGGAGATTTCTCAGTTAGAATCCCTTTATTCTTGTTTCTCCTGCTGCTCTCAACTGGAACAGGCGGCAAACCTTGAGTGCCAAGGAACTCTTTACTCGAATTTGACGGAAGTGATTGGTTCTTGAGGTTCCTTACCATCCCCTGCGCATATTGACCCTGAGTGATCTCTTTAGTTTTCCCTAACCCAAATCTTTGAATATTACTGATATCACTCAAAGCTTGATCTTGACTGTAAATGGTCTCTGCAATTGAGTTTGACGGTGCTGAAAGTTGCTCATTTTGGTGAAGCAGTTGATTGTTTTTGCCCTCCATCATCTGCGGCGAATCTTGATACTCCAAGAACTCTGTAACTGAGTCTGCCGTGACTAAAGGTGGCTCTGTTTGAGGCAGTACTTGATCATTATTGCTACTCACCATCACAGGCCAAGCTTGAGGGTTAACGAACTGATTAGATTGATCTGATGGTCCAGATAGAGATTGCTCGGGTTGAGTCACTTGATTGTTATCCATCACAGCCCAAGATTGAGGGTAAGCGAACTCATTAGATTGATCTGATGGTCTTGATAGAGATTGCTCGGTTTGAGTCACTTGATTGTTATCCATCACAGGCCAATCTTGAGGGCAAACGAACTGATTAGATTGATCTGATGGTCCTAATGGAGATTGCTCGGTTTGATAAGGCAATTGATCATCATTGTTCTCATTAGGGTTATAGTCAGAAGAGATGGCAAGAAAGAGACGAGAGTTGTTGAAGATCTGGCATTGCACGATATCAAGATTGTCATCAAGAACCTTGGAGTCGAAGAAAAGGGTTTGTTTGGAAACAGGGATACGTTGAGACTTCTCGATCTTCTGTTTCATAGATAACACTGTGTCCCACAAATCAACTCCAATGCTGAACGATATGTTAAACGCAGTATCCACAAACACTTCCATGAATGTATCCATGGATGTTTCAAGATCAATAAAGAGAGACTAAGTGAAGAAGACACAGAGACGAGAAAGCGAAAGAGAGATATTTATCACTTAAACCCTACTCGACGAATCTTAATCGTCCATTGCTCTCTTTACTGATTCTTTTGTGTACAATATTTCGCAATAAAAACTTAGATCCGACCCGTTAACCCGAAACGTTGACCTGTCTCTGTTCTTGCTTAACTTCTAATCGCTTTTGCTCGTGGAGATTGGTTTTGAACAAGTTTGTTTATTAGGTTCATTTTATTCATAATTTTTTATAAAGCAAGAGACTTCAAAGACAACAATAAAAACTGTAAGTAAAAAGGAAACTGCAGAGAGTTGAGCTAGACTCTAAGCGATGAAGAAAGAGAACATTACATAAGAGTTTAATGAGACAATGTTCGAGTTCTTGGAGGTAGAGAACCGCCAAGTGTGACCTTTCCACGGAAAATCTCAATCGTATCACCGTGAGAAACAAGGTTCTCTTCGAATGTCTGATTATCAGTTAATACATCTTGTTTGTGTATAAAGAAATACCCTTCTTGAGGCAGATCTAACTCACCCATCTGTTGCATCTTGGCCAACACTTTCCTCAGTTCTTCAACTTTTTCATTTGCGTTAACGTACACTGGAATCATCCTGGTCTCCTGAAATGGCTGCACCATTACTGTTAGCTTCACTGGGTTGGTCTTCCTCCTCTTCTTCAATGGCAAATGTGGAGTGTTAATGATCCTTTTAACTGAGTCTGACATTAGAGATTGCTTAGTTTTAAGCCCTTGATTCTTGTTCCTGCTGCTGCTCCCAACCGGAACAGACGGCAGATCTTGAATGCCAAGGAACTCTTCACTCGAATTTGACGGTAGTGATTCATTCTTCATGCTCCTCACCATCACCGGAGAATCTTGACCGTGAATGTTCTCTTCAGTTTTCATAGACTCAAATCTTTGAATCATACTAATATCAGATATTCTCAAAGGTTGGTCTTGACCGTAAAGGGTCTCTCCAATTGAGTTTGAGGGTACTGAAAACTGCTCGTTTTGGTGAATCACTTGATTGTTTTTGCCCTCCATCATCTCCGGTGAAGCTTGGTTCTCCAAGAACTCTTTAACTGAGTCTGTTGTTACTAAAGGTGGCTCGGTTTGAGGCAGTACTTGATCGTTATTGCTTCTCACCATCACAGGACAAGCTTGAGGGTAAACGAACTCATTACACTGATCTGATGGTTCTGATGGAGATTGCTCGGTTTGAGTCACTTGATCATTATCCATCACAGGCCAATCTTGAGGGTAAACGAACTCTTGAAATTGATCTGATGGTTCTGATGGAGATTGCTCGGTTTGATAAGGCAATTGACCATAGTTCTGATTAAGGCTATAGTCAGGAGAGATGATGAGAAGGACACGAGAGTTGTGGAAGATCTGATATTGCATGATATCAAAATTGTCATCAAGAACCTTGGAGTCGAAGAAAAGGGTTTGTTTGGAAACAGGGATACGTAGAAACTTCTCGATCCTCTGTTTCATAGTTAACACTGTGTCCCACATATTAACAACAATGCTGAACGATATGCCTAACGCAGTATCCACAAACACTTCCATGAATGTATCAGTATATGTTTCAAGATCAATGGAGAGAGAGACTGGTGAAGAAGACACAGAGACTAGAGAAAGAAAGAGAGAAAAAGTTTTACCCTCATACTCCTTTGCTCACATTACTGATTCTTTTGTGTAGAATACTTCTCAGAAAACATAGATCCAACCCGTTAAGCTTACATGACACGTTGACCTGTCTCTGTTCTTGCTCAATTACACAATACACATCTCTTTTGGTCGTGGAGATTGGTCTTGTACAAGTTTGTTTATTAGGTTTTCAACAACGTATCATAGTCTTTGTTCTATGGAAATTGGAACACAAATATAACTAAACAACATATTTGAAATTCAAAGAATTGACAGAAAGTTTCCTCATAATAATCCTATTTTCAAGGCAAGACAATATCATTAAAAACACAATAACCAAAATTTGTGTTTGGTTCAAATTTTGAAACTCAAATCAACTGAGTTTTTATTGCGTTTAATGAGGCTTTGAAGGTAAACTTGTGGTTTGTTCTAATCTCCTTTTGTTTAAAAATGACAATGGAAGGTAACATTTTAAGAGTATACTCATAATAAAATCGTGCACAAAACAGAAACCACAAGCCTCTGAGGAATTTAACAAACTTAATTCTATCTATAAACCCTGAGTTAACCTAAACTGAATTTGCAAAAAGAAACAAAATAAACAAGAACAAACGAGAAGAACAGAGACAAGCACAGAGTATGGCTTAAGGCAAGGACCGGATCAATACTTGTTTTGCTGTAAAGGTCGAAGGTTTAGGATCAACCTACAGTGATCACAGGCTCAGAGGTGGATTCTCCAGCTGGAGAAGAGGTAGCAGGAGGAGGAAGAGAAAGTAATCGCTTCTTCTGTGCTCGTGGAGGCAAATGTTTCACATGTTTTCTTGAGCTATTAGCAGAGGCCCATGGTAAGAAAACTCCGGTTCCACCACCGGTTCCCATTACACTGGGACTTGGTAATACCATTGGTTGAACTGGTGGTGGTGCCATCATGACCATTGGAGGACGTAAGACTCCAAGTTTTGGCATCATGTCAACTGAAGGATCATAGCCATTCAGGAATGGAGTTGGTGTCATTGGGTAATGTTGCCACATTGTCATTACACCATCATTGTTTGGACTGTTGGGTTGTGAATGGTTATGGTAGGTTTCAGGTCGTACACGAAAGAATGTGATGCTTACTCTTTTGGTTTGTGATGGACACATTACATGCCTTGCCATGTCTGCACTGTTCCCTCTCATCACCAACAAAGATCTACAAAGATCAAGTTTGAGCGATGTTAATGAAGCTAAATTTACATTTTTATAAGAGTTAAAGGATTGAGTTTGTGAATTTTCTTTTACCCTTGTTTGAGAGAAAGAGTTAAAGGTCCTCTGAAGTTGCCTTCGTTGTCACTTGAGAGAATACGTCCAAAGGCCATTGTTGATTCAGATAAGACAAGGGTAGAGATGGGTTGTTCTAAATGTGGTGGTTTGAGGAAAGGCTGTGAGTATTCACCCTGCAACAAGAGATGTAATCCCCAAGGTTAAATAAGATCCGAAGCGTAAGAAATTGTTGATCCATGTAGATTTATATACCTCTTCAAAGAAGTTGATGACACAGCCGTTTGGTCGCTTGTATTCTGGGATGAGTCTCCATGTGACAAAGTGATCAATGACACTCTCAAGAAGTGGTGGAATTGACTGAATGTTAACTGCAAACCAACAAAGTCTCCCGGTCAAAGCCAGCCACTTGCATCAAACCACTTAGACTGAGTCCTGCAGATGAGAGTAATTCCTTACCACAGTTGTTGTTGTCGTTAGAGTTTTCATCCCCCTTAACATGGCCAAAGATGGGGACACCAAGCTGAATCATCTCTCTCTTAGTCCCTTTAATCTGTTTGTTGAACAGAACAAAGCTCTCACCTGTATTCATGATCATGTATAAGCACCCAAAAAACTCTCAAAAAAGTCTATTAAGTGTTCTCATGTAAGACAAAGTCACCTGCAAGCTTCCCATTCTGACCAGCTTCTCGAAGCTCTGCCACAAAGTTTATCAATTTAGATAACTCATCTTCTTTAAGTAATTCTTCATACAGCTTTAGACCTTTCACAACATTCACCTAACATCACAACAGCAAATTATCATTAAATCATATGCATATATATGTAGCTGTATTCCTCAATCCTAACTCAACACTATACTCACAGTGTGGCCTTTAACTTGCTCTTTGGCTTGAAAACCTTTAATAGGCTTAATCTCACATGAACGTGCTTCACAATCTTCATGACTCTGACATATTATACTCTGTGCAGTATCCACAGCAGCAGATTGGTGAACATCTTGATGAGAACCTATGACAATCCACAAAACTACTTCATTACACACAATATTTTCATTAGTTGCAAAAATGTTGATCTTCATTAATGGTGACTTTTGTCTTCAGTGAGAAAAACAAATCTGGGTTTAAAAGTAAATGACAATTTATTTCTATTCCAATGCATGAAAGAACGTAAAAGTTTCCTAGTAAAATGTATCAGAGAACAGTCAGAAAGATTTAATGTACGTAGAAGACAAGACTATAAGTCTTCATCCACGTGTCTTAACCAAAACTTGGACTTTCAACACAAGTGACTAAATTCAATTAAACACATAACAACAACAAAAAATCCTTCAAGACTGGTTAAAAGAAAGATCTTTTTAAGACTTCTGACTTAATTTACTGACCATGAACAAAAAGCAAAAAGCTAAAAAGCTAAAAGAGAAGCTCGTGGGTCGTGAAGGATTCGAACATTCCGGAGAAGAAGAAAAATTAAAGAGCGGCACGGAAAATCGTGGGGACCACGATTGAAGACGACTCAATATTTGATTAATCCAACGGCTGAGAAAAGATCACCATTAAAATAAAAAAATGCAATAAAATCAACACACGCGAATCAATGAAAGATTGATACATTTGATGCGTTTTACAGTTACATCAACTAAAGCAGAAGACAACAAAGAATGTTGCTACTAACATACTACTTCTACATTGAGAAATGTAATCCTAATCTTTATAAATCCAATACGACGTCGTTATTGCGTTTCTGTTCTTACCTTCTATAGTTACTTATTATATTAGTCAGACAGACTTTTTATGTTCTTTCAATTCACAACTACTACAGATTTGTCCTTTTGTACGATTTTCATGAAAGTTTGTGTTAATTTTTTTGTTTAAATAATAATAATAATAATAATAATTAGCCTAGTAGAATTAATCTATGCTTTGCACAAAAGATAATTACTTTACGTATAAAGATAAAAGAAATTATAATTATATAATATGCTCTTGCAAAACACGTTAAAGTAACTAGAATATTATTTTTATTAAAGATTAATTTTTAGTAAAAGCATCATTGTTTTTAAATTAAAAATAAATTTTACAAAGTATAAAAATAAATATATTCCAAATATGATTTAGACAATTTACTTAGTAATATATACGTTGTGTGATTAGTGTTGAACTGGCAAAAACAAAAATAGTCTGTCTTTAGAAAGAATCTCGTTATTTATGGTAAAACTGTTTCTAAAAATCGAATCTGTGGTATAATAATGCAATAAAAATCTGACAATTGATATTAAAAAATATTTTAGAAATTATTAATTAAAAAAAAAAGTCAAAATCGTTTAGAATACAAATAGGATCCCGTGGAGGTAAACACGTACTTGAATCTTGAAACTTGAATTAGTCTGAGAAATACTATAATTTAGCAAGAAAAAACTATAATTTATTTTTCTTGTTTAATCGAAAAACGTTTTTTTTTTCTTTAGACAAGAAATATATAATTAACTAATACTTAAAAAAAAAAAACTTTTTTCAACATATTTTCATAATTTTAATGGAGTTTTGTTATCGTCACCAACCACAGAGAACCAGTTTACAGTGTACAGAGAATCAAATTGCCTTACTTCAAAGAATATGCTATTTAAAAGTTTCAACAATAATAAAAAAAAAAATTATATAGAAATTTTTGGATCCATGAAAACAAATGAAAAATGATTTTTAGTTTATTTAAATTTTTAGTGAATTTGAAATTGTGAAGTTACTTACCTGAATCAGTGATATCACTAGTAGGAGAATCATCTTCAACGTCGTCTACATCTCCGTTAAGCTCATTTTCCGTTACTTTTTCGCCGTTAAAACAATCTTCCTTCACTTCCTTCTCCGCCGTCGTCTCTTTCAGATCTTCCTCCGTCTCTGTTTTCTTCTGTTTCAGATCCTCCGTTTTCTTAACTGCCACTTTTTGTAGCTCAATCGCGACTTCAGCGATCGAATGATACTTTTGCATCTGAAGAACAGGGATCCAATTGAGACGTCGACGATGGATCGCAGCGAATACAGCATCGTATTCCGATCCAGAAACAGCTTCGTCTCTTCCTCCAGTTATCCTAAGATGTGAACACATCGCGTCGATTATCGCGTTCGCAGCTGCGAATTCGCCTCTAAACCACGAGATTAATGCATCCTTCCCTAGTCCATCAGAAACCATAGCTCCCGGCGGAATCTGAACCGGAACGTTTATCGCCTTCGTCGCCGTCGCATAAGAAGGGGAATAACCAGAGGCTGAGCGATCTGGTGCTGCCGCAATCGTCATCGGCAATGAACTCCGGCGAAGAAATCAGTTATTCAAAATATAGCAACCTCTCTCTCACACTCGGGATCGATATTACGATTTATCAACGGTGGTTAGATGAGTCGGCGGCGAAAAGAGAAGGAGAAAATGGGTAAAAATATGGGCCGGGTCGGGTCGAGTCGGGTCAGAGCACATGCATGTATAATGAAGAAGGTTTTTAGGTGAGATGGTTCCAATATATATTCGAGCAGCCGGGAAAAAGGATCCGTACAGGTGGGAGAGACTTATGGTGATGACGTGGCAATTTCTTGATGCTGACGTGGCTTTACTTCCATTGAGTTTTTAAACAAATATTAATTGGGATTATAAAGTGCTTTGTTATTTTTTTTTGGTATTATAAGGATACATGAATAATTTGATGATTTTTTTTTAATTAGGTAGATACCAAGATTTGGCTATGAATTTAGAATAATCATATTGAAAGTGGTTGATCATAAGACCAATTGGATCTTTAAAACTTCAAAGAAAATTATATGACTCTTTAGAATCAAATTTCTTATGTTAAAGACAACGGTTACGCATCTACTTATTTTTGTTAACATCATATATTTTTTAAATGGGTTAGAAAATTATATGGGAGTAAATTTTTTCCAAATATATAATAATTAGAAAGAACTATGGAAGTATGCACTAAATTATCTGTTTTAAATTTTAAATTATGTGGGATTGAAAACAGTGAAACTATAGAAATAAAATTTTACTTTTTTCTACATAGAAAACAGTGAATTGACAAAGTTCGACATGTAGTGAATGGATTTTTTGTATAATTTATCGGTAATTTTAGTAGTTGCTATAGTTTGAAGGTAATGCAATAAAGTTATATACGTTTTGGCTATAGAAACTATAATTGAGGTATTTTTATAATGTTTTCGTTTATTTAACTGTAAACGGTGTTATAAATTCTGTTAACACCGTCCGATCCGTAATTTAAAACTCATTCCTTATAACTTTTTAAAATTTTCCATTTGTAATGGAGAAATATCGAATTCGCAAAATTCATTAATTGAACCATCTAAACTATTTAGAATAGCTCGACAATTATGTATAATTAGAAAAAAAAATGAAATGGTGTGCATTAAATAGGTAATTATAGTATTTGATATATTTTTCTAAGTAAAGCTAAAAACTTATATATAATTTAGCTATAAAATTTATAGTTAATGAATTTTTAGGATTTTTTTCCTTGTTTTAAAATGGATCACTCTTTTTAAGTACTTTATTGGGTTGATGTTCACGCACAAAACAGTTCCTCCAAAGAAAAAGACAATAACAATATAAAGACGGCTAACAAAAGAGTTGTCTTGCCTTATTTCATATAATTATTTCCAATTGTGTCTCTATTGTGAATTATGAATATATATATTGCTATCATTTATTATATATAATCAAAGAATCACAAGTAAGATTAGTTCAGTTGTTTTTAGCATTTATTGTTGTTAACTTTGATTGACATTGCAGTAAAATAATTTTGATTCCTAAATTTTTTTATATATAAAAACCGATTTACTAAGGATTTGTTAGGATTTCTTTCCAGCAAATGACATGTTTTCTTGTAATAGTAAATAATGTTCATAAATTTGGTTGATACATTTTTCAACGAATTTTATTTATTTAAAAATTAATACGTTACTTATGAATATCAGTACTTTTCAAATTACAATTAAGTAGAAAATATTAATATAGAAGTTTTGTCTAATATTATCCGACATAAATAGATAATAATTTTTTGTCTACTTTTCAATTCCATATTCTTTCTTTCTATATAAACATCTTCCTTAAATAAAATTAACTTACATACACCAGATTTTTTTTTTTCCATTTTATTTTATATTTCTTGCTTTTTTTGTGATTATTATATATGTTATCGTCATTCATGGTATATGCAGCTAATATTCTTCTTCTGTTTACTAATAATTTCGTAAATGTTATACATAGAAAAGTAATAAATTGATTATAATTTTTTTTGTATTTTTGAACTTTACACCAACTAAAATCATGAGTCATAAGGTCAATGTCGATGTCCATATCCATGAGGCCCGTGGAGATGATCTAAGAGATGACGTATACAAAAATAATAATCAAAATGATTTGTATCTTGAAGAACATTTATTGGTCTAAAGACCTTTTACTATTGTCGTTGTTCTCATTTGACTTCTTCTTTCCATTTTGTTTACAAACAATCAATCAATACTTAAAAAGGTCTCTTCTACGTGATTTATTTTAATCATTAAAGATGACAATTACAAGCTATAAAAGGTAGGAAATACTCATCCGTGGCTTCTAGTTAATCACCATTTAGTATGAATGAACCACTTTATTATTATGTGTTGATCAGTATTTTGATTAACAATCGACAATCATCCGATCTATAATGCTAAATCTCAAATCTTACGTAAGACTATGCAATCCTCTGAAATCGAATTTCGTTAAAGAAAACTACAAAAATTGATGTATAAACACTTGACCAAAATCATTTTCCCATCAATAACTGGTTTGATAAATATATTTTGCTAAAATTTTCTTTTTGTCATGGGCGTATTTACCCTATTGTGGGTCGAACCACATTCTTCTAGATACTGAGGAACAGACATTAAGTGGTCTTGCCACTTGTGCTATAGGTTCTCTCAGCTTGCTAAATATTTAGGATTAAATATAACTAATCTACTGCTAAATCTAACTAAAAAACACTAATCTATATATGAAAATTTCGTTTAAATTTAGAATTGGAAAAAGAGAGTTGAATTTGAGGGTGTTGACCAAAAGGCTTGTCAAAAAAAGGTGAAAACAATGAATGATGGGTTAGAGGAAGGAAATGTAAAATAATGGGACCGGAATGAAAAGTGTAGAAAATGGTGGGGTGAGATGAAAGTTGGGCCTACGTAGAGGAGATTTGTGGGAGCGAGGAACAGATCCACCCACCCTCCTCTAATATCATAACTAGATTCCCTTTTCCACTACCTAAGGCACACACACAAAAGAGGCATGGGACTAACTCACGTACCCTTTGTGATCCATCAAATTTCTTAATTCTTTCTTTTTATCGTTAGAAACTTTCTAATCATATCGCAAAAACAAATTTACAAAATCATCGACAAGATCCGATTCATAACTCAAATACCTCTTCTCAAATTCCAAATATTTCTACACGAACAACACACAGGCCCGACCCTAAACATAAGCCAATGAAACATAGGTTTTGGATTCCCACAAGAAATACCTAATATTAATTGAAATTTTTTTAATTATGTTTTTAACACTATAAGATGAACCTCTTTTTCTACATTGTTTAGGGCCTCTATAATCTTAGGGCCGAGTTTAACAATACTCGATAAAGTCGAATTCAGATAGAAAAGACAATAAATGTAACATTTAACCATTTTACCGAAGATAAAAATTAATTTTATTTGTTTCATTTAAACTATCGAAAACAAATAAATGCATTTAGTTAATTGGTTAAATGTTTGTTTCTGCAATATTTTTCACAAGAGTTCGACTTTAAAAAATTGCGTAGTTCCATATCATAAGAATTAGGATTTGAAAATTGATTTATGTATCATGACTTAGTGATCTAATTGTTGACTAAAAACGTGAAAAACAAATAATTTTTTCTCTTGCTCTATTTCCTTCCTCTCTTATATTTTAATAAAAAAATTTCCATTACTACTATAACTTTTTTATTTATTTATAAATTCTACACATTATTTGTCTGTATATCTTCGTCTCCATATATATATTACAATTTTAGTTGATCGTATGCAATAATTATTATTGTAATAAAATATGGATATGTGATGAACGCGTTGAATATTTTTCAAAGAATGTGCATTTATTTTAGGGATTAAACAATGATGTGTGTGTAAATCGTGTTAAGTGTAGAAGTCTGCAACGTTAGACAACTGCAAATCTCTGAGTATAAATGTTGATGATTGCGTACACTAAGTTTTCAACAAATTATGGTAATTGTCTATTCAACAACATCAAAGGCCTTTGAGCGGCATCTTTTTCTCCCTAGTTTCAACCTAAGCGACGGACTAATTTTCTCGATCTTTTTTTCTGGTGGTCGGTGGTTCTCCCCACCATCGAAAAAGAAACACTGATCAATGTCTTCCTCTTCGTTGGCTGCTAGTTTGTCGGATTTTATGGAGGTTTCGTGTGAATGAGGAGTTTTCTCTCCCCCAATTTCAGGACTGCAATCGTGGCTTTCATCCTCTAATTTCGACGGTAAACTTCTTCTCAGCAGGGTTCTCTCCTTCAGGGTTTCTGAGGATGGAGTCTTGTCGGAGTTACTTCGTCTGAAGCTTCACAGCAAAAGTCGGTTTGATTTCTCTTTGATTACACCTTGTTGAGTGATGCCTATTTTGCTCTCAAACCAATTCTGAAAATGAATGAATAATTATGAGAAGAAAATGTTAAGCTGCAATAAGTCAAAGGAGTTGGTAAAATCTATCTTTTGTCAAATAT
>WJSH01008057.1:7063-18926 GCA_009757365.2 Lepidium campestre | reverse complement strand
TAACATCCACTTTTGTACAATGGATAATTAGTTAAAGAGTTCACTTAACTAATTCGTGTGATTCAAAGATGAATCTTTGGTGAAACTTTCGACCTTTATATAAAAAACTCTACAATCAAAACACTTATAGTGGACTTGACCCTCAATATTAAATTGGGCCAAACTTCTTAAATAGATTACCTCAGTCGTCCTAATTTTTAAAGTCCCACATTGATAATTCTAAATTCGGTCGCTCTAACACAACACAGATATAAGTAATTTTAGACATACTTAACAATTCATACATTTCTCGATCTTTTGGCTAAGATAAAGTGTAGTATCTGTTCTTATCAATTTAATATATGATATGTAAGCCATTAGTTCACACGATATTAACTTCGTTTTTAATGGGGGGTGAGTCCACTACGTCAGCTTGCTGACTAGACTCTCACATGTCGCTCACGTCTTGCACAAATGTGTAGGCTTGGCACAACTCACCAATTACAAGACCAATTTTACAACGATATTATCTCATCTTTGTGGAATGACAAGTTAAATTTTTTAATTTCCTTATTTTCATAATTGTTTTGAACTTATTTTTTGTTGTCAAAATGTTTTGAACTTTTTATTGCTAATCCGTAATCAGCTGTATAATTTTATAGTTTTATATATTTTGTTATTTCAAATTTGGTGTAAATAATACTACTATATTTGTGATGGATATAATATTTGGAGTTTTGCAAAAATTTATAAATTGAACTCTTAAAATTTGGTACATACTAGGCATGTACATATTATCCGAGATCCAAGATCCAATCTGTGATCCGTCCCAATCCGTCTTAAAATTTTGGGTATCTGAGATGAACAAATCCGGATCCGGGTAATAAAAATTACGAATTCATGGGTACGGATCCATATCCATGGGTACAGATCCAGATCCGGGTAATAATATTTTTTCTCCGGATATCCGGATCCAACCCATTTTAAAATATTTAGTGTATAATTTTTTATAGTGTGTAATATTTCTATTAAATAATTTAGAATATGTTAATGTGTAGATTTATTTCAAATTTTCAAATCATGAATTATATAATATTTTGAAGTGCTAATGTTGGAATCTAACATATAGATTCCATAAAAAATGTTGTTATTCTAATTTTTAATAATATTTTAATATAAATTAAAAAAAGTTAATATATTTGGTATTTTCTGGAAATTTTTTATTTTTAATAATTTTTAATACCATAAATCTTCTTACCTTCTTCTTATTATAAATATGGTATTATTTTTTATAAAATAGTTATGTAATATAATAATAATTCAGATCCAGATTCAAATATCTGTAGATCCGGATCGGAATATCCACATATATCGAATCTTGGATATCCGTAGAGTTTGGATCCGAATCCGGATAATAAAAATATGGATCCAACGGATCCGGATATCCGATCTGTGCCCAGGTGTAATACATACTACTTTGATCATGTGGTAATAAAAAAATATTTTGTTAAATATAGGTCATTTGATATTACGAGTAATTAAATAATTAAGGGTCATATGATAATTCTGTGTTATTTATTTTTTAATAATTATGTGATTTAATCTTTGATAATTATGTTATTTAATCTTTGATAATTGTTTATGTTAAAAACGGTCTCAAAGATATTACAGGTGTCCAATTAAGATCTAACAAATTTGTTTAAACTCATTTGCTAAAGCCGAGTTCTTTTTCCAGAGAAAAAATCCCCCTTCTTATTGTGTGATGCTCTTTCTTTTATCCTCCTCTCTTTCCTTTCTATGCTCCCTTATTATTCGGTGATTGATTTGCTCCTTAACTACCCTTCATTGCCTCATTTATGAATTTTCCTTATATTAGCGCGGTGAGATCTTACTTTCCACTTGTGGCTCCCCCCTGACTCAGCCCGGATCTCACTTGCTTATGACCGTTGAAGATATTTTCCATGAGATGGGTTTTAACTAGGTCGGAACCACTTGCAACGGTAGTGGGCCAGATGTTAATGGACCCATGATTAACAATTGCCCCCCAGCTTCCTTATCTGAACGTGGTGATGATTGGGAAGCGATCTTCTTGCCCAAGTTTCTTCGTATGTCGATATTTCGAATATTCAAATTCTGACACATTTCCAAATTTGAACGTGCAGTCAGATCTTTGCATCGTAAATATCAACGGGTGTCCTTGCTGCGTAGAATTTGTATAAGAGCGTGTGGAGTAGTGGGTTCCTAGGTATTCGTGTTTTGCGGCAACTGTCGTTTCGCTATCTTGTCACGCCTTAACTCATTTCTCTTATGCTTAAGGTAATTAACTTCTTTTTCTTCTTAAGTTCTTCTTCATTTTCCTCTTTCTACTTTCACTCCGAGTCGATTTTCTTCAAGTTCTTATTCTTCTTTTAGATTCTGTTTTGCGAGATGGCTTATGGTTCAAAGTCCAAGACACCAAATCGTTCTGGTTCTGACTTCAGGTTGTCAATTGCCGATCTGGAGAGCTTCCGTGCTTGGAACAAGATTCCAGAATCCGTGGAATTTCAGAGTTCACC
This sequence comes from Lepidium campestre, assembly GCA_009757365.2. Lineage (NCBI taxonomy): Eukaryota > Viridiplantae > Streptophyta > Magnoliopsida > Brassicales > Brassicaceae > Lepidium > Lepidium campestre. The sequence continues at coordinate 16,392 of WJSH01008057.1, read as the reverse complement.
GTCTCTATTGTTTTCGGATCAATTCCTTTGTGCCTCGACTTTTACTTTGATCGTTGTGGGCTATCCTTCCCACTTCCCGATTGTCTTCTCAGGCCTCTATGGGATCTCAAAACCTCGCTGGAACAACTTTATTCGTCTCTTGTGAGACAGATTTTGGCCCTGTTCACACTTTCTCATTAGCGGGAGTCGAACTCGACTCTAGGGCCTTGCTGCAACTCTGCCCTGTGAAGCAACGCATTTGAGCTGGCGAAATACTTTCGTCTTTCTGTACCTCTCACCTTGATTGGATAGAGGGACCCCCTATCGCAACGATGGATGGAAATAGAGTATGGTATGGTTCCAGATTACTACCGGCACAATTGGCATTCTGCCGTTGAATTGAATCATCAAATCGGGAAGTTAAGAACTTGGTTTGGTGTTTTGACCTTGATACGTTGTATTTGCTCCGATCTGATATGTTCTTCGCCTATCTTATTCTTATTCTCTTTGTTGTAGCTGGTCCTGATCTTGGACGAGATAGGAGAGCCGAGATCGTCCCTTTGCTTGAACAGGGTGATTGCCAATGGAGGTCCTTCAGCGTGGATAAGATCTGCCGCGCTCTCGCTCCCCCTTCTCCTTCAGTGTCTCCTAGCCCATCGCGCTCCCCTCCGCACTCTGCTAACTATTCAGGTAGTCGTGACGGTAAGAAGATTTCTAGTTGATTTAGCGCGTTATCCTCAATTGTCGTGAGTGCTTTCTTAAATGGCTGGGTTTTTGTTTATTCCAGATCCCAAGCCTCGATGCTCATCTCGTCCTGGGGTTTCGGACTTCCACCGCCCCGCTGACATTCCCAAGAGGGATCGTGAATCTTCTCACCCTAAAGGGCCTTGGGGGGTGGATCCAGAGGACCTTCCTCCAAGCGAGTCTGCGGTGATTCCGATCGCTGCCATGAGAATAGACTGTTGAGCAAATCGGTTCCGTCACGAGCGGGTTCTTCTTCGGCTGGGGATTCAGATCTTCTGACCTGGCTTCATAACTTGATCATTCCTGCTGAGTTTCCGACCTCTTTCATTTCCGATCTTCTGAAGAAAGAGACCTTCCAGGAGGCAATGGTCGGCCTGGGACAGGTTCGTTCATGTCTTTTGTTTTTTTGGTTGTTGAACATTTTTTATTAGGTTGTCGGGCTCGATGCTTGCCTCGTCGGTAACTATGAGGGTCGCTATGCTAAAGCCACCGCAGCCACCGCCAACGCTGCTTCTCCATCCGGAGGCGAGAGCTGGTCCGTTGCCGAGCTAGCGGCGAGCCTCTCCCACTTGAGTCGACGCGAGGAGGAAAAAGAAGCCAAAGTTATCTTGCTCTGTGAAGAGATTTCGGATATGTCTGCTAAGGGAATCTCCAACATGAAGAAGATCGCTCGCCTTGAGAAGGAGATGAAGCTACAGGAGGCCGCTCACGAGGAGGATGTTAGCCAGGCTATTGAAGCAGCCCGAGCCTCGGTGGTTGAGCAATATTGGGAAGCTTTAGAGAAGGCTCAAGCAATCTATGATAAGAAAGTGGAGGAGATGCATTACATACAGGCGGCACATCACGTTGGTGAGGCCCATATGGAAGTGGTTAAGCGTCTCCGTGTAGGTCCGCTCTCCGAAGCTAAGGTGGAGGAGGTTGAAAAAAACCGGTTGGTTACCGAGTTGGCAGCGCGTACAGTGCAGTAACTTGATCTCGATAACCGTGACCTCGGCGTTCCCGCGCCTTCAAGAGGGCAATCCGGATCTGATCATGCTACTTCCAGTCCGAGTTCTGGCGACGCTCCGGCTGAGGACTCTGGTGCCCGCCGGGTTGTTTAATTTGTTTTTTTTTTTTATCTTTTGTTGCCTATATGGCGGAATTCTCTAGAACTTGCAACATTTGTTTTCGGAAAAATAGTTAAAAAAAAATATCAACTTTCACACATTTGCCCAAAAAAATATGAACTTACATGTTAGCTAAATTAAATACAGACTTTTGTTGACTTTGCCAATTTAAAACAAAAATTAGTCAACTTTAACATAGTGTTAACTTCTGTTTACTCTGTTAATTCCTTAATTTGTGAGCATTTTTAGGTACCTAAATTCCCTTAAAATCTCTACTTTCTCCTTAAACTCTCCTTCCTCCTCTACGATTCTTCTTCTTTCCTCTCTTCAAATTATCCTTTTGTTTTATCACTTTCTATTCAATGTAATTCAGGCTTTGATTTGAAGCTCGTTTAATATATTATATTTTTAAGTTTTTTGATAACGAACAATTTAACACAACACAAAATAGAATCAAGGTTCTTCAACAAACAACGATTCTTTAACAATCCGAAGAATATCATTACAAGACAATAAATAAAACAACATAAACAAAATTCTTCTTTGATAATCAGAAAATTAGTTAAACATAAAAGCATAACTTTGTGGTAGCTTCCTTACGCAATAACCTCCTTGTTGATGTGTCATTGTCACATTTCCAGAAGTAGGGCTACCTGTTGGAGCATGAGCCGAAGGGACATAGGCAACAATGGAGATAATCATTACAATGAGAGAAATAGCAAAAGTCTGAGAATTTTTTCTATTTCTCTTCTCTTTTTAGATTTCTTTTTTTTATATATATTTTCTAGCAAATAGAATTCTCTCACTTGAATTTCATTTCTAATGTAAAAGATGAAAAGAATATAAGTGAATAGAAGAAAAGAAGATAGAAGTAAATACAAGATGAGAAGATGAGAAGATGAGAATCTAATTGAGATTAAAAAATCAAGTTTACGTAAAACTAATTGAGAAGAACAAATTGAAGAGAAGAGAAGAAAGAAGAGTCGTAGAGGAGATAGATTTCAGGGTACTTGAGTAAATAACAAATGATCACAAACTAGGTAATTAAAGTCAATAAAAGTCTGTATTTAATTTAGCAAACATATAAGTTCATATTTTTTTGGCAAATGTGTGAAAGTTAGTATTTGTTTTTACCATTTTCCCATTTGTTTTCCTTGTTTTGATTTCAATGATTTGTACTTTGTTTACCCGGGAGGGTTTTAATCCATTATAAGGGTGTTGTGGCCTTTTTTTATTTTGAAATTAATTTCGTATTTTTTTTGGAGCATCGGCTAAATAGCTGAACGCACGAGTACATATTTTTTGTTACTCGTTCTAGGCCTCTCTGGCATTTGTTCTGTGTGAGTACCTGTTTTTGGTTACTCATTGCGGACGTCTCTGGCATTTGATTCTTATTCGTGAGCACTCTTTTGACTACTCCAAGTATCGGGCCTCTCTGGCCTTTCTTTTTAGAGGTCTTTCTTGCCCTGCGGTTTTTGGGACCTTTATGGCCTTTTTTGTTTTTGGGTCTTTTTGGTCTTTTTAGTTATGGGCCTTTTCGGCCTCTTTTGATTTCAGCGTGCTCTAGCTGAGTTCTCGGTTGCAGCCTTACCCTTTTCCTTCTAGAGTTGGGCCTTCTTTTGTGGGGGTCTCAGCGGTTGACTTTTGCGGTTATTTCAAATCATTGCTTGTTGGGCTTAGGCCAAGCCTTTTTGCGATATGACATCTAACATCGCATCGCTTTTACTCCGTTTCTCTCTCTCTTCCCTCGAGATGCTGATTGGACTTGGACGCTCTGGATCGCTTTTCAAACGTCGCGCTTGAGGAGTTATTTCACTTTCTTCGTTTTGAATTCCATAACCGTGACTTCAAAAAGTAATTCTTCTCCTTTTCATCTTCTCTTGTGACTCCTGAGAGTTTTTGCCGGTAATAATCTTTTAAAGTTGACTAGTTTTGATTTTAAATTGGCAAAGTCAATAAAAGTCTGTATTTAATTTAGCAAGCATGTAAGTTCATATTTTTTTGGCAAATGTGTGAAAGTTAGTATTTTTTTTTTACCATTTTCCCATTTGTTTTCCTTGTTTTAATTTCAATGATTTGTACTTTGTTTACCCGGGAGGGTTTTAATCCATTATAAAGGTGTTGTGGCCTTTTTTTATTTTGAAATTAATTTCGTATTTTTTATGGAGCATCCGCTAAATAGTTGAACGCACGAGTAAATATTTTTGGTTACTCGTTCTAGGTCTCTCTGGCATTTGTTCTGCGTGAGTACCTGTTTTTTGGTTACTCATTGCGGATCTCTCTGGCCTTTGATTCTTATTCGTGAGCACTCCTTTGACTACTCCAAGTATCAAGCCTCTCTGGCCTTTCTTTTTAGAGGTCTTTCTTGCCCTGCGGTTTTTTGGGACCTTTATGGCCTTTTTTGTTTTTGGGCCTTTTTGGTCTTTTTAGTTATGAGCCTTTTCGGCCTCTTTTGATTTCATCGTGCTCTAGCTGAGTTCTCGGTTGCATCGCTACCCTTTTCCTTCTAGAATTGGGCCTTCTTTTGTGGGGGTCTCAGCGGTTGACTTTTGCGGTTATTTCAAATCATTGCTTGTTGGGCTTAGGCCAAGCCTTTTAGCGATATGACGTCTAACATCGCATCGCTTTTACTCCGTTTCTCTCTCTTCCCTCAAGATGCTGATTGGACTTGGACGCTCTGGATCTCTTTTCAAACGTCGCGCTTGAAGAGTTATTTCACTTTCTTCGTTTTGAATTCCATAACCGTGACTTCGAAAAGTAATTCTTCTCCTTTTCATCTTCTCTTGTGACTCCTGAGAGTTTTTGCCGGTAATAATCTGTTAAAGTTGACTAGTTTTGATTTTAAATTGGCAAACTCAATAAAAGTCTGTATCTAATTTAGCAAACATGTAAGTTCATATTTTTTTTGGCAAATGTGTGAAAGTTAGTATTTTTTTTTACTATTTTCCCATTTGTTTTTCTTGTTTTGATTTCAATGATTCGTACTTTGTTTACCCAGGAGGGTTTTAATCCATTATAAGGGTGTTGTGGCCTTTTTTTATTTTGAAATTAATTTCGTATTTTTTTGGAGCAACGGCTAAATAGCTGAACGCACGAGTACATATTTTTGGTTACTCGTTCTAGGCCTCTCTGGCATTTGTTCTGCGTGAGTACCTGTTTTTGATTACTCATTGCGGATGTCTCTGGCCTTTGATTCTTATTCGTGAGCACTCTTTTGACTACTCCAAGTATCGGGCCTCTCTGGCCTTTCTTTTTAGAGGTCTTTCGTGCCCTGCGATTTTTGGGACCTTTATGGCCTTTTTTGTTTTTGGGCCTTTTTGGTCTTTTTAGTTATGGGCCTTTTCGGCTTCTTTTGATTTCAGCATGCTCTAGCTGAGTTCTCGGTTGCATCCCTATCCGTTTGCTTCTAGAGTTGGGCCTTCTTTTGTAGGGGTCTCAGCGGTTGACTTTTGCGGTTATTTTAAATCATTTCTTATTGGGCTTAGGCCAAGCCTTTTAGCGATATGACGTCTAACATCGCATCGCTTTTACTCCGTTTCTCTCTCTCTTCCCTCGAGATGTTGATTGGACTTGGATGCTCTGGATCGCTTTTCAAACGTCGCGCTTGAGGAGTTATTTCACTTTCTTCGTTTTGAATTCTATAACCGTGACTTCGAAAAGTAATTCTTCTCCTTTTCATCTTCTCTTGTGACTCCTAAGAGTTTTTGCCGGTTTTGTTTTTCACCTTCGTATAGTGGTCATGGGTTATTGTATGAGTGAGGTTGAGAGCGATTCAACTAGTCTGAGGGCTTTTACTGCTAGTTATTCTAGTTCCATCGATTTCTTTAGTTGTTTAGGGTCATACGGCGATACTTTCAATTCACTAAGCACCGCCTTTGACGATTACTGACGTTTAACGCCGATGACGGAAGAGACGTATACTCCGGCTAGTTCCGATCGCCGGCGTCCTTGTCCTGCTGATAGGGAGAGGCTTTCCGTGGCAAGGGGTGAACTCTACGGCCCGCACTATAAATTGGTTTTTACTAATGAAGCTTTGGATCGGTGGCAATGTGATATGGGTATCAGATCCGTTTGCCCCTCGTTTGTCCGGGTGGTTTTGGGGATGTATACTTGTGCCGTCGAGGAAGGCATCGAGTTCACTTTGAGTCACCTTTTGAGTCTTTATGTCGTGAAGTTTTATATGAACTTCTACTATCTATCACCAAAGCAGGAAAATCGCGTTATCGTCAGTATTTCTTCTTCAAATGGAAGGATGGGATTGCTCCTAGCGGGCTCCTTAGGCCCTGGAGGACCTCTGCTGGTTAGGGTGTGTGTTGTGGTAAGATTAATGTCTTGTTCCACGATTATTGTTCTCTAACTTGGCATTTATTCTTCGTTGTTTTGTACCCACTCCCTCTTCGGAGCCCATGGGTAACCTCGCCGCGGTCCAAACTGTGCTTTTCGAGGGGTAAGTGATTTTCCTTTTTCGGTCTCGTCCCGGTTGTGAGTTTTTTATTTACTTTGTCTAGGTTATATTGCTGGAGACGATTTTGAAACTGAGAGTGTTACCCTGTTGGTTCGTCGTCCTCAGAATCAAGAGATCAGGTCAAAGTTTGCTTCGGATATGGCGCGTTTCTCTTACATGCACCAAGATGACCCTATTGATGACCCCAAGAACGATCCCATTGGTGGAAACAGTCCTCCACCACTCCCTGCGGCGATTCTAGAGGGTGAACTTGCTGCGGACGCTGAGAAAACTCCTTCGCTTCTCTTAATTACGCAGGACGGCCACCCCGCTGACGATAGTAGGGCTGATCATTCTCCCTCTGGGGAGCCTTTGGCAAAGTGGGATCGAATTGAAGGTGAGCCTTCTACCAGGGGTGGATCTCTAGCGGAGTGCTTTTTAAGCCTTTTGAATGTCCTTCCTGCCTCCTCGTAGTGCGAGTTCCCGATGCATGGGCCCGCCACTGCTATTGTTGAAGCCGTCTGGACCATTCGAAGCGATGAATCGGTTTTGCCTCCGTTGGACCAGATGGCGGGGAGGGATTTCTACATCTCGGAAGCCGAGAAATTCTCTAAGAAACCATCTTTTTTTTTGTTTTTCATAGTGAGTTTTTTTTGTCTTCTTTTTTTTACAGTGCTTCAACGTCCGTTTACTTTTCTTTCAGCTCGCTCTCGCCTTCAACCATTATGGCGCATGGGCTGAGGGCGTCTCGGCCAGTGCTTTTTCCCAGGTTCGCATCGCCGCTCTTGAGGAGGAGTTGGCGGTGGTTAGGGAAACGTCTCGTCAAAGGGAGGTCAAGGTCTCGCAATTGAAGGTTGCTGTTTCTCAGAACGACGAATTGGAGACTTCCGACCTTGTGATCGAGGAACTTGCCGACCCTACTGTTGTGGAGGCCGAGGCTTTGTCCAGCGCTCCGTGCGAACAAGGTGCCGTACTGTCTGGGGCACCCGCCGAGACAAACTTTTTTTTAATTTTTTTTTATTTGCTTGTCGTCTTTCTTGAACAAAGACTTGTTATATTTTGCGTGGCTTCATGGCTGATGTGTGGAGACCTGCTTTCGCAGGCTGCCTACGTACCCCGATGGGGATCAAGCCTAAAATTCCCCTTAGGGGTAAAATTGCTTTAGGTTGGCTGCATTCCAAGCGTTGAGTACTGGTCTCCTTGTTTCTGGATCCTCAAGACGATATACTCTGTGTTGGATTGTTCTTGTGATGCGGTAGGGACCTTTCTAGTGTTGTCGAAAACCTTTTTTAGAACCAAATTTCCAAGTTTTCCTGCATTGGGTTCCTTGGTGTTGTCGAAAACCTTTCTTAGAACTAAATCTCCATCTACGAATCTTCGCTCTTTCACCTTGGCCTCAAAGTTGTTTGCAGCTATAGTGGGAGTGGGAATTCCATTATGAACCTCCCTTAGATTTGGCTCATCAAAAGCCTCAATAGGTCTTGTAGCAGACTGTCCTTTACCCGGTACTTGATTATAAACTCAAATGCCATTAACACTTCCTTGTTGAGGTCGCTGATCACAAAATCCAACTAGGTTTCCTCCTTGGCTTTCCATACCTAGGCGAATCAAGTGATCTTCCCGCTCTTTGGTTCGTCTTTCTCTTGAAACATTTCTACAATCTTTCTCAAGCTAAACCAAATCCAAAGCACTATCAAGAACCTTTCCTTGTTGACTTTGTAGTTGCATTCACGTTGAGAAGAAAACAAAAAGGAAAACCAAGAATAGATCGTTAGTAACAAAGAAAAATGAAAACTCTAGCCTCAAGGTGAATCCTAATCATATTGGCTAACTGCATAGATTCTCCGGCAATGGCGCAAAATTGATGTTTGATTAAAACTACCAATTAAATTAACAAGTGCAAAAAATGTCGATTGAAACACTTGATGTTCAAATCTATAGAGAATTTAGAATTAACACACTAAGTGATGCTTGCTTTTAACACTCAAATAAATCAACAAATGCAAACAACGAATCCACAAGAAACCTAGAACTAACACATTAGAAACATTTGATTCAAAATTAAGCTAGAGCAATCAATTTTATGAGATCAAACTGCAAACAACTCAACCTAAAACAAGAACTTAAAATAAAATGAGACAAGAACCAAACAAGCAACTACTAACAAGATAAATTCTAACAAAACTCAAATGCAAAACAGAGCAAAGCCAACGAATAGAGAGCAATAAAAACNGTTTGCAGCTATAGTGGGAGTGGGAATTCCATTCCGAACCTCCCTTAGATTTGGCTCATCAAAAGCCCCAATAGGTCTTGTAGCAGACTGTCCTTTACCCGGTACTTGATTATAAACTGAAATGCCATTAACACTTCCTTGTTGAGGTCGCTGATCACAAACCCCAACTAGGTTTCCTCCTTGGCTTTCCATACCTAGGCGAATCAAGTGATCTTCCTGCTCTTTGGTTTGTCTTTCTCTTGCAACATTTCTACAATCTTTATCAAGAACCTTTCCTTGTTGACTTTGTAGTTACATTCACTTTGAGAAGAAAACAAAAAGGAAACCCAAGAATAGATCGTTAGTAACAAAGAAAATGAAAACTCTAGCCTCAAGTTGAATCCTAATCATATTGGATAATTGCATAGATTCTCCGGCAATGGCACAAAATTGATGTTTGATTTAAACTACCAATTAAATTAACAAGTGCAAAAAATGTCGATTGAAACACTTGATGTTCAAATCTGTAGAGAATTTAGAATTAACACACTAAGTGATGCTTGCTTTTAACACTCAAATAAATCAACAAATGCAAACAATTATCATCGAAAGCATTTGAGGTTCGAATCCACAAGAAACCTAAAACTAACACATTAGAAAATTTGATTCAAACTCAAGCTAGAGCAATCAATTTTATGAGATCAAACTGCAAACAACTCAACCTAAAACAAGAACTGAAAATAAAATGAGACAAGAACCAAACAAGCAACTACTAACAAGATAAATTCTAACAAAACTCAAATGCAAAACAGAGCAAAGCCAAAGAAAAGAGAGCAATAAAAAA